>JAQFVW010000104.1:0-84649 GCA_028984075.1 Pieris mannii | reverse complement strand
AAATCTCAATTTTAAAAAATACCAAATTAATAGTTGACAATGGTTATCAAGGAATTCAAAAAATTCACAATAATGTTCTAATACCTACAAAAAAAACAAAGAAAAACCCCTTAAATAAAGCGCAAAACAACGTAATATAATAGTTTCAAAAATGAGAATTATTATTGAAAATATTTTTGCTATTCTTAAAAAATTTAAAATTATTACAGAAAAATATCGTAATCGAAGGAAACGATTTAGTTTAAGATTTAATTTAATTGCTTCAATTTATAATTTACAATTATTATAGTTATCATAAAAGATTTATTTAAAATTAACGAATTTGAATAATAAAATAATTTTTCGTTGTGGCAAAATATTAAATTTTTAAATAAAAAAAATAATTAATTAAAACTATATTTTTCTATTAGTGTCTTTTTACAAATATTTGCAATTTTTTAATAGGTTATGAAAGAAGTCTATTAAAATAACGTTCGATATTCCATAGGAACGATTTTTTATAGAAAGGTAGGCGTTTAAAATGTGGGGAAAAATATAAATTGGCGATATAAAAATATTAGCAATAAAAATTTTTATTGATTTATTTTTATTTTAGCAATACCTTTTATGCTTGTATGTTTAATAAATTGTGCATCGGCGATTATTATTATGTTTTTAAAATACCATACACTAGATTTTAAAAAATTTTATATTGCTTATGCTGATAAATAAAGTTGGTTAATTTCAATTGTTTTGTTTATTATTGCGTTCTTATTTTTCTTGTGATTTTATGTAAGTCATAAAACAGACAATATGGGTAGTCCTAAAAAAACAAAAATCAAACAAAGCAAGTAATAAATAATTTAAAACATTACAATTAAAAATGCTTGCTCTGAATAATAAGTATGGCATTCCAAAAAATAATTTAACTCAACACACTTTATTGGTTGGAACAACGGGAAGCGGTAAAACAACGACATTAATGTTTTTAGCAAAACAATTAACTCAAATATTTAAAAAAACTACAATTGTTATTGATGGTAAAAAGGGTATTGATTTAATTAATAAAGTTAAACAATTAGACCCTAACGCTTTTATTTTAGAAATTGGTGGTTCAACGGAATATAACCCGCTTGCGACAAACAATAGCGCTGTCTTATTTGATAAGATAATGTCATTGTTTGATTTTTCAGAACAATATTATATAGATAAGACAAAACATTATTTATTAATTTTATTAGATGTTATTAAAAAACATAAACTTGACATTACTTTAAACAATATTATTGAAGACTTTAATATTGAAAAATTATTAAAGTTAGTTGATTTCAAAAGTGTAAATTATGATATGCTTAGCAATAATTTTGTAGAAAAAGAAATATCCGGGATAATTAGTAAACTTGATATTACTAATATACAGTTAAATAATTCAATTGGTATAAGTAATATTTTACTTGAATTAATTACTAAACATAAAACGACTTTGTTTAGCAATTAATTCCTTGAAATACCCCGAGTTGGCGGGTTCGGTTGGTAAAATAATTATCCAAGACTTAAAAGAATTAACTACACTAAAACCAGTTAATCAGAAAATCAATGTTATTTTAGATGAGTTTAATGTCTATGCAAGCGAAACTATTATCATCTTTATAAATAAGTCGCGTAGTTTTAATCATAAATGTTTCTTGTCATTTCAAACAATCAATGATTTAAAAACAAACAATATAAATTTAACGTATACTATTTTTGCAAATGTTATCACTATTGTTTGTCATAACATTAAAGATCCTAACACTTCTTAATATGCGGCAAGTGTCTTTGATACCCAAGAAACCGAGAAACTAACGCGATAAACTTGATTTTAAAAACAACACAGCCGATATGGGTTCCTTGCTTGCAGTGGGAGAGTTTGTTGTTCATCCGAACAACCTTAAAACCCTTTAAATAGGTGAATGCTATTTAAAAACCACTCTTCCGAGGGGTAATTTATTTATTAAAAAAATTACGGCTCACTCTACTTGTTTAGATGGTTTAATTAAACACTTAAATAATTTAATTATTTAGATATGTGTGTTAAAATTTATTAAAGTATTAATTTTATTTAATCTATTATGCTATTAATTTTTTTTATTAGTTTAAAATTTTTTAATTATAAAATACTTTAATCAATGAAAGGAATTTTTATATGTACAGAAATTTTCAAAACAATCAATTATTTACAAAAGAAGTAGATGTTATTTTTGCTGATAAAGCAATGTTTAAAACAATTACCGACAAAAACAATATTCAACGCAATTTATTTTCATTTTATGTAAATGATGACGGTCAAAATATTAAATGTGTTACTTGAAACGAAACTGCGGATAATTTAAACAAAGTATTTAATAAAGATACTAAAACAATTGAAATTAAATATATTCACAAAAAGAACAAAAACACTGACGAACTTGAATACAGTGTCAGAGAATTTAATATTATCAATTAAATTATGTTATATTAACAACGATGTATTTTAAAATACACCACCCCTATAAATTAGTTTTAAATAAAAACACCTTATTAAAATAAGGCACAATGTTTCTTTTAACTGAGAATATGAAATAAAAAACCTTTCTAGGTTATTATTAAATATATAAAGCCAGGAGAAACATTTTTTATATGGCAAAGGATAAAACTAAAGGGTCAAAAGAGCATGATATTGAATTTAAAACTAAAATTATTAACGAATATTACGAATATAATAGACTTCTTGCGTAACCTATTAAAAAATTGCAAATATTTGTAAAAAGACACTAATAGAAAAATATAATTTTAATTAATTATGTTATAACTACCGAAAAGGTTAAAGTTACCCCAAATATTAACAAAAATAAAGAAATTAAATCATCTGAACATGAAACTAATATACTTAAAAAGAGAACATATTGATATTTTAATGATAGTTCTGAAAAAATAAAATCTCAAGTTCAAGATAAATTTAATAAAGAAAAAGCAGAAAATAAAATTAAAGAATTTGAATCAAAATCATTGGATTATTCCGGAAATTATTCAAAATTAATTGGAAATAAATATATAGAAATTAATAAAAACAATATTTTATCATCTATTAATAAAATATCTAATAATACATTAGAAAATAAAAACGAAATTAAAGATGATTTAGTTAGAATTATTTTTATGACATCTGAATCAATGCGTTTTTTCTCAATTAGAGAAAAAGTAGATAGTGTATTAAATAATGATGAATCAATTAATTGAAAAAATTATAAAAATACACTAAATAATTGAAATACACACAGTCAAAATTATTATAAAATGAAAACCGGAAAAGAATTTACTGATGAAGAAAAACAAAAAATATATGATGTTTCTATTTTACTTCCAAATGAAAATAAAGAAATAGGTCAAAGCTCAAGAGCAACAGAACAAAAAATGAAAAAAATATTAAGTATTTTGGGAATAATTAGTTTAATTACTAGCGGAAACGTCAATTTAATAGCATGCGATAATAGTGCATTAACATCAGAAAAATTAGCAGAATTAAAAGAGGAAAACAGCAAAATTATAAATAGCAATAAATTAGAATGAATAGAACCACAAGAAAAACCATTTATTGTCAAATGCATTAAATGGTTTTTCATTTGTATAAACTCTTGTAAAATGTTCTAAAATATAAACGCTACTGTTTTTAATATATTTTTCAAGTTCATTTAATTCTTGTGTTTTTCTATGTTCTAAATTTGTTAAATAATTTTTAACATCTTTTAATTGGTTTTGTTTTTCTTGTAATAGTTCGCTTTCTTATTTAATTTTTTTAGTGATTGTTAATAGTTTTGATGGGTTGCGATTTGACCCCATTAAAATTGGCAATAAATATTTACTTTCATCTTTGATATTTTCAATAGTTTTAAGAACACTAATATCTTTTTTAAATTTCGCTTTAAAACTTATTAATGGAAATTCGTAAATGCCGTTATTAGGTTTTTGATTTAAATTATCTTGGATTAATTGTGACACTTTGTTACTTATTTTTACTTCAACGGGGTTGCCAAATTCTTTTAATTCGCCATTTATTATTTTTGCTTTTTTATTTAAATCAACTTTAACTGCAACATAATAAGTTTCATTATTTTTTATGTGATTTAAATCAAAAAGATATTTTGTTTCTTTTTCTAATTTAATAATACGACCACAAACACTTAAATATAACTGCGTATTAAAAGTAAATTCAACACCATCGTTTGTTATTTTATATGTATATTTTATTTTTTCACTTTAATTTTGGATTAAAAAACCAGTTGAATTTTGCTATATAGTTTCGCCATTAGGTAAGGGTGTTTTTGTTTGTTGTTTTAATAACAAATCGTATAATATTGCTTGGTCTTTTTCTAAAACAACATCACCGTTATCAAATGTTATTTTTCTAATTCCCATTTTTTATTTTCCTTTATTTTGTATCATCATCGTTTTTGATTATTGTTTCTATTTTTTCATCGTTTAATTGATCGTATTCTCTTTTAATTTTATCTTTTAATTTAATTAGTAATTTATTAAATTGCGCTAGTAATGCGGGGGTTCCTAGTGTTAATCCGTGAATAGTTCAGTATAGTATTCTTAAAAAGAATAGTTTAATTTTTTTTATTTTTTATTTTTCTTATCTCCTTGTTTATGTTTGATATTTATTTCACTATTGTTTGATAATTTGTTGTTGAAATTAACTGTTATAATGTCTAGTTTTGTTTCAATTCGCAAAATTGATAATTGAATTTCGCTTTTTAATTCGTTAAATTCTTTGACATAAATATTGTTTATATTTTGTATATTTGCTATTTCTTTGTTGATTGTTTTTAATTCTCCTTTAATTTTTTCATTTTCTTTTTGTAAATTATCATTTTTTTCTTTAATATTTTCATTTTTCTTATTTAATAACACCGCAATAGTTCCAGTTCCTCCGCCAGTTAATAATGATAATATAATTGCAAATATTTCAATTACTTGTTCCATTAAATATTGGCGTCCTGTACGATGAACCGGCAAAAAACAAATCTTGTGAGATTGTTTTTTTATTTTTATATTAAACAACATAAATTTATTTGCATTATTCATCGGATAGTATCTTTAAATTTAGAATTTTTATCATAAAAACAGATATTATTCTGTTTTCCCTACACAAAATAAACGATATTTTTATAATTTTCCTTTTAAATAAAGGTATTATCCGATGAATAATGCAACCCATAAAACTTAATATTTTTTGATGCTTAAAGATGGATAACTCATCTATGGCACGAAGCCTTAAAGAAAGTGTGAAAGCGATTGGATTTATTCCTATTTATTTCTTTAATTCTCGGCAAGATTAATCACTTGCGAAATGTCAGAGCGCGTGTTTTTTGCTTGTTTTCATAAAAAGAGTGCTGTTAAACCAAAAAAACAATATCTGACACTAAAAAAACAAGAGGGTTGGAACTCCAAAAGGTTATTTTCTTTATATAAAGTTGTCTAGGGATGGACGAAGCGTAATTAATAACTTGGCAAACTGCTTTTTGTTTATTTCCGTATGGGGGGGGGGTAAACTCTGTTTAAATATAGAATTTTAGTATCGCTACCACCCACCCCCCCAAATTGAGATGGGTGGAGAATTAAGCTAATTAAATCAAAATACAAATATTATTACTAAATATCAAAATATTAACCAACAAAGTGATTTTCTGTTTATTTAAAAAAATAAAAAGAAAGGAATAAAATATTATGAAAGAATATAAAAGTAAATATATTAATAAAACTTGGAATGAAATAACAACATTATTTGATTGAGTTAATTGTCAGCCTATTAATTGTCGTATTTAACATCATAAAAATTATTATGATTTGCAGTGTTTAGAATGAGCCAAAATGTACTTAAATTTATTTAAATACGAGTGAGATGTTATTGCTTATTATATGCAACATTACAAAATTAACGATATTTTAGATTTAGCTTCGGATGGATGAAAAATATTACAAATTGACAAAAAAATAAAACAAATAAATTAAAATATATTATTGCAGTTGACCCTGCTGGAATTGGACAAACTGGTATTATTATTTATAATGTTTTGCAAAAGAAAATAATTAATAATATTACTTTTAATTCCAAAAATGAATAAGAAGCAATAAATAATATGTATTTAATATTAAATGAGTTTAAAAATAAAGCTTGTTCTTATTTAAATAAAGTTATTGTAATAATTGAAGATTATCAACTTCATAAAGGTTTAAAAATAAAAAATCCATTATCTACTCCTAAATTTATTGGTGGTTTAAAAGCTTTATGCAAATATCTATTTAATTTAAAATATATTTTACAATCACCAGTCATTAAGAAAAATTATATTTATAAAGGAAATATTAAAATGTCAGAGCACGAACGCGATGCTTGAAAACATTTACAGTATTTTTTTAGCAAAAGGAGTTGATAAAAATGGCACAAACAAAAAGTAATTTACCTAAAAAATCAATAACTAATAAACCTAAAATAAAAAATAAAAAAATTAATAAGTTAGAATTAACTGTTAGATTACATGAAAATCCGATTAAAACTAAAATTAAGGCACTGGTTCCTGGGGGTGTTGAAGTTGATGCTTGTTCGGCTAAATGTCAATGAGACGGATTAAATTATTCAACATTATCAATATATAGCCCGTCCATTTTAACTGAGTTTTTAAAATTAAAAAAAGATGATGAGATAAAAATTAAAGGGTAGTATACATTATTTTGAGGTTTTTAATAAAATTAAGTAATTAGAAACAAATTAAGTTTCGCTTATAATTAAATGATAACAAAATTTATAAAAAAATTCTTTAATTTTGTCGAAAACTCTTGATGAAATAAAAAAAATCATCAATATGACAATTTAAAAACTAATTTTGTGTAAGATTATGATTTTGTTTTAAATTTTTTAAACGTTAAAATATAATACCGTTGATTGTTGGTTTGGTGTTAAACCTTTATGTTGGTATTTTCATTTTCAGAGCTTTAAATAATTTTGAATATTAGTGAAACCCAAACCATGATAATGAATTAAGGCTTCTTTAAGACTGGATTGTAATTTATTAATCTTATTTAACTTTCGATAACTAGTATCAGGGTTTGTACTAGTTTTGGTGGAATATAGAGTAGAATTTGTTTGTTTTGCTACTAATAAATATAGTGGTTGCATGTCAGAAATAATCGTTGATTTTTCTTTA
Organism: Pieris mannii; assembly: GCA_028984075.1. Taxonomy (NCBI): domain Eukaryota; kingdom Metazoa; phylum Arthropoda; class Insecta; order Lepidoptera; family Pieridae; genus Pieris; species Pieris mannii. The sequence goes on along the minus strand of JAQFVW010000104.1, from coordinate 77,444 downwards.
ATCAATTGCTTATTCATATTTTCAATAATTCATTGTTTTTGTAATCGTTTGGTATTGGTAGATTGAACAAAAATATTATTATTGCTATCAACTGCCATTTGAATACAGCATTTGGTATTGGTTGAAAATGGATCGAGATGAGTTTTTCGTTTATCAAATTTATCTTTAAAATTACCTTTATGGATTTCTTTAATAAATGTTTCATCCATTTGAATTTGACCATTTAATTTTTTAAATTTTAATTGGGTATTTTCTAATTGTTTTGATTGCATTAATTTTTGTCGATTATACCAAGCAGTTTTTGGGGTTGTTTTAATAAAACGAGAAATTATTTTGCTAGATTGTCCTAATAATGCAATTTGAATTAATAAATTTCATTGTTCATAATTTAAATGACTTCAATAAGTAAAATGATGACGAAAAGCATCAAAACTAGCACGACATTTTTTACATAAATATTTTTGTTTTCCTTCAGGATTATGACCATTTTTAACACAATGAAAAGATTTGCAATTAGGACATGTAATGCCTTTATCTCTAAATTTTTGATCAATTTCATTTAAACGTTTTTGTTTTTTGATTACCTTTACTTCTTTTTTTATTTTTTCATAAAATTCTAAAAATTGATCATCTGTAAAACTGTTTTTTAATTCTGTAATTATTTTTTCCATCAATTATTTACCTCTATATATTAAAAATATACCTAAAATTAGGTATATTCTATAAATATCAAGAGTTTTCGACAAAATTAAAGAAAAAATTCAACTTTTTAAAAACATAATTTTTATTTGAATAAATAATTTATGAATTTTGACACACTAAAAAATACTTTTTAAAGTTATTACTAATTTTAAAAGGTTTTTTTATTTTTTATAAAGATAAAAATTGATTTTTAGATTGATTTAAATTAAATATATTAAATTCAATTTTTTCTTTATTTTTATTAGTTTTATTAATTTTTTCTTCATTTGTTTTACTATTAAGTCTTAACATTGAAGCAATTAACATATTGATAAATGTTTCTTTGCAATATATTTTCGTGCCACGCCCCTTAACTGCCTTAATGTAGTGTGATATATAACCTTCCATGTGACAACCAATATTATATTCTAATGCTTGATTTTCAATTCCTTCTTTATTATTTTTAATTAATTCAATAGTTTCTAATAAAAATTTCTTTTTATTATCAATAACATAGGGTAAATGACACATTAAAAAATCTAATAATGCTTCATAATTTCCAGTAAAAAAATATATTTTTGATAATTTATATTTTAATCTATGAATTCGGTTTTTCTTACGATTTGGGAATAATTCTTTAAATCTTTTTACTAAATGAAATTTATCTAAACTATATGATACAGTATTATTTTTATATTTTGCTTTTACTGCTTTGTAAATTTTTTTAATTTGTTTTTCACCATCACTTAATATTAATATTTTAGTATCTTCATTAATATCATAAGTATCCATTGATTTAAAAATTTTATCAATAAAATTATCAATATTAGATTTATCATTTTTATTCTTATGATTTTTATTCATCATTTGAAAAACTCCTTTTTTCTTTTTCATTTTTATTCTGGTTTTTGTTGACTTTTCTTCATCAACACCAACATGCATAGTCGCAAGAAATATTTTATTTTCAACTCTTTTTTTATTTTCTCTCATAGGTTCAAAAGCCCCATCAATTTGAATATATAAAACATTATTTGGGATTTTAATTTTATTGTTATTTTTATTACTAATGTAATCGGCTTCTTCTAAATCGGCATTTTTAAAAATATTAGATATTGTTCTTTCACTAATGCTAGCATTTTCTGTTGTATGCAAAATATCTTTATATCTTTTCCCATCGCCCATAAAATACATATATTTATTTTTTAAATTTTTTTCAATTCTTTCGTATTTTTTTAACCCTAATTCTTCATCTAAAGGATAACGATTTATATTTTCTTTTTTTTCTTCATCATATTTAACATATCTTCGTCTTTTTACAGTGTTATCCCCATATTCTGTTTTAAATGTTTTTGGTATTTTTGATACAACCTTATATCCTTGTAATATTTTTCATTGTTGATATAATTTAAATATCTCATTATCTCTTTCAATTAAGAAATTATTAATTTCATTTATTGTTTTTTTTCTTTTATTTTCTTTATAATTTCCTAATAAATTATTTTTTAATTCCATTTTATAATTTCCTTTCTTAATTAAAAAAATATTTTAAATTATGATATTTAATACTTCAAATAATTTTATCAAAAAAAGGAGGATATTTAAAAATGCAAGACTTTACTAAAATTAATAACAAAAAACGAATTACTAGTTATGAACATTTAAATAAAAAATATGATTTGAATTTTAGTGACTATAATTTTGGTTTTGATTGAGAGGTATTTAAAGACTTTGTTGGTGATAGTTATGCCCGATATTTTACTTCGCCAACTTTTTTTAAGTTTGTTTCAGCAGGGCGTGGTACTAATAAAACATGAAATCATTTAGCCGAAAAATTATTTTTTGCTTGTAACTTTACGGATGCTTCATCTAATATTTTGCGAAGATATGCCAACACTCACGAAGATACTACATTTGGCGATACAATTAATGTCTGTAACTATCTTTATGATAAATATGGGATTGATATAGGACCCGACAATGAAAATGGTATTGTTTGACCTAAAAATGTTAAAGAAGGCGGCGAGATTGTTTTTCCTAGTGGTGTTCGCATTGCTTTTGTTGGTTATGCTAATGGTAATAAAATTATGGGGAAAGTTGGTAAAGGTAGTGGTATTATATCTGCATGAACTGATGAAATGATACATGCTGAAGAAAAAGAAATCTTAACTGATAAAGAATTAGATAAAAGATATAATAATTTAAGAGTTTCAATGTTTCGTTCAAAAAGTTTAAAAGTATCTTATGAAAAATATACTGATGATGATGTTAATAAACAATATAATTTAGATAATCCTATTCCAGTAAAAGAATTATCTTGGACATTTCAAGAATGAGACAACATAGCAAAACAATACATAACAGTAACAACATATTTTCATAAAACATATTCTAATCAATTTACTTTTAACCCTTTTGATAAATATAATGTCTTTTATGAAAAATTTGTAACCCCATATTTACCCTTAAATGAAAGAATTAAAAATATTTTAAAAGAACACAATCAAGTATATTCAGAAAACAAACAAGCATTTAATGGTTTGGGTATTTTTAATTTACGATTAACAATGGGGGCTGTTTGAAATAAAATACCTGATATTACCAAAAAAATTGTTTTAACTAACAAAGAAGAACGACCTGATTTATTTGAACTTGAATACTACGGATTTGAATATAACGATAATGACCCCAGCGTTTATGTTTTACGAAATTATCGTAAATATATTAAAGAATATAATTTACAAGATTTTTATAATCCAAATACAAAACAGTATCAATTTGATAGTTATTCAATTGGTGTTGATTATGCTAATGGTAGCGAAGACCATACGGTATTTTTATTTAGTGGTTATAAAATTAATGAAAATAATGAATATGATAAATATTTAATTGAAGAAAATGTTGTTACACCAAAAAACGCAATGAATTTAAATGAAATAGTTGAACATTACGGCTAATGAATAATCAATACTTTTGATAAATTTGATGGTTTTGAATATGCAACATTTCATTATGATATTAATGCCTATGACTTTATGCAAAAATTACAAGAAGATATTTATCCTTATTTGGGTTATAAAATTAAAATGTTTAAAGCTAAAAAACATCAAACTTCATTGAATAAAGAAGCAGGTATAATTAATCGTGTAACATGAATAAGAAAAATGTTTGTTCAAGGCAAAATATATGGCATATTAGATAACTTTCCATTTTTAGATAAATGTATTAGTGAACTAAGATTTAGTGACACCAAAACAAACACACCCGACAGTAAAATGTACCATGACCCATATGACGCTTTGTTTTATTGTTCTTATCCATATCGTTTTAAAATGGGATTATAACTATTCTTGTTTTTGGGCGAGCGGTTGATTTTCTTAAATTTTTGTGATAAAATGACTTACAAGTTAAAAAATATTTTGAGGTTCTTTCAAACAAATTTGGGAACCTTTATAAAATTCTTCGCTTAACGCTTAGAATTTTTCCCAAGTGTTTTGAAAAGCGCGACAAAAGTTTTTTTAAACTTTAAGTAATTTTTCGCAAAACTTATGAAAATCACCGCGAGCCCAGATTAGTACAATATAATCACAATAGTAACCATTATAATTCATCTCCTTTCTAAAATATATTTAAAGTGCTTGACTTGCATATATATATATATATATATAATGTCAATAAATCTTGATAAAAAGTTTCAAGATAAGAAAGGAAATTATATAAAATGAAAAAACTTTTAAGTTTATTAAGTGTATTAACAATTAGCGGAAGTACTGTACCAACAACAATTGCTGCTAGTCGTTATGAAAAAGAAAATATCAAAAATATTGATATTAATTATCGGCAAACAAATAATTTAGAAAAATTAAATAGAGTAAAAAGACAACAAAATCAAAGAACAAGTAAAAACATTTTAATATTAACTGAAAAATTAATTATTGATTCAAATAATTCAATAGAATACATAAATAGTTCTCGAAGAGTTGTACAAAATTTAGAAACACAAAGAATTTTAATTCCAGTTATAAATGTTGGTGAAGAAAATCAAGATAGTATAATTTATACTTTAAATAATGAAAATTATGGATATCTTAGAATTCCTGTTGAAATTAGAGGAATTGATGAAGAAAATCAACAAAGTTATCAAATAAATTTAGAATTAGTTTTAAGAACAGATAATTTATATCTTCAAGGATTTATTGTTAATAATAATTATTATTATTTTAATTTTAATAATGTGGATATGAGAAGACAACCCCAATCTGTTAGAAACGGTTCTGTTCCACTTTTAACACAAATTGAAGGAATGAGAAATTATGAATTAAATAGAATTGGCCCAGATTATAGACATCTTTTGCCTAGATCAAATAATAATATTAATTGAAATAATATTTATAGTTCATTTTTATATTTAACTAATAATATAAATGTAAATGAAAATAATGTGCAATATTTACAACAAAACAACATGCCTTTAGAAGGTCTAGCTACCTCTTTAGGGAGAGTTATTTTTAGTACATCAGAAGCTTTAAGATTTAGAAATATTTATGCAACTGATAAAGGAACAATTTTAACTGCTAAAAAAACATCAGAACTATAAGAAAAAGGTAATAATTGACCTTTTTTAATAGCCTTAGTTTCAAATTTAGATAATATTTTTTTAGTTTTATCAGTAATTTTATTAATTACTTTTTGTTTAATAGTAATTATTTGTTTTTCAATTGGGGCTAATAATTTTTTAGTTACTTTTTGAATATAAAAATTTGGGTTTAAATGATTTAAAACTTTATTTAATTTAATTGGTGTTTGATGCAAGATATTTAATAATTTGTTATTATTTATTTTACTGCCCCGCATTAAATTAGCATTTAATAGCAGGTTTTTACCAACACCTTTTTTATGAAGATTAGTCATAATGTTATATCACTCATTAGTATTAATTTTGCTTATTTTATTAATATTTAATCCATATTCAGACAATCATTTATTAGCATTTTTTTCATTTACGCGTGGTATTTTTTGAACTAATTTAGAACTTATTTTTTGAATATTTTTCTCAATTTTTAATAAATTATTAATTGTTTCTAAATTAGAAACTTTAAAACCTTTATAAAAATCATTTCGAGCTAATTTTCCAATTGTATATAATAAAGTTTCATTATTAGTCTGCTTTGTAAAATCAAATAGTAATTTATCAGATAAAATCTTTTTACCCGTAACTTGTTTTACAACATCTTCTAAGTTATTAGCAGTTATTACACCTAATTTTTCAAGTAATTTAGTTTCTTTTGCTAATTTTAAAATTCTAGTTGTACTAGCAGCACGCGTTAATTTACCAATTCCACCAATTGCTGGTAACAAATTTAAGGCAGTACTTTTTGCTGTCACTTCTGATGTTAATTTATCGTATATTTGATTTACGGTAAAATCGGTTGCTGTTTCTACTCCAAACGAGATAAATGCTGCAGCAAAATTAGATAATTCTGCACCTAAACCAACAGCAGATGCTATACCACCAGTTAAAACTGATAAACCAAGGGCTAAAATTTGAATTCCTAAAAATTCTAATAATTGTAAACCAAAACTTTTTTCTTGTTGTTGGATTGACAATCTAGTTGGATTTTTTTTAACAGCATAAATAAGAGCTGTTTTAGATGTTCCAATTGGCATATCTATCAAACGAAAAAGTACTATTTTTTAGTACTTAAGAATTTTTAATTTTAGCATCAATCGGATTTGTTTGACCAGTAGCGTTATTTTTACCTTCAATTTGAACTTCAACATTTTTATCATTTGTAATATTAATTGGTCAGTCTTCGCCTTTGCTTTCAATAAAGTAATCAAAATCAGTTTCTGTTAAAGAACTATTTACGGATTTTACCGCTTTTAAAACAACATCTTTAAATTGTGGTTTTAACTGTTCTGCTGTTGCTTTATTAGGGTCTGCAACATGAATAGTTGGTTTATCTAATTTATTAATTTTACTAATATCAATTTTTGTAACAATATGTTTAATAATTCCCTTCGGTTCAACTACTGCCCCACCTAAATATAAAACACGCTCCATAATTAAAGTATTACCCATCCCAGTACCTAACGCAGCAGCACCTACCCTTAATGGAGTATGGTCTTTTTTGCGTAAAATAAGAGGGTCATATTTTTTGCTAAATTTAAAGGCAATTGCATTAACACCTTCTTGTAATAAACTAATTGTTCCTTCTGAACCATCTTTATTAATAATTGGTAATTTTTTTGGAACCATATAATATGTTGTTCCTTCAACAGTTTTCATTGCTCCACTTGTTTCAATTACGCTATTTATTTGGTCGTTTGCTCCAAGTTGTAACTGTAATTTATTACGAATTCCACGAATAAAATCAGCCGAACCCAATACAACTGTTTCTGATGGGGTAAAGCCGTTTTCATATATTTTATCCATTATTTCATCGTGGATTTGTAAAGAATTTGTATCATCTGCTTTTTGTCCTTGAATAGTTGTAACTATTCCTTTATTAATAATTTCTAAAATTTTATTGCGTTTATAAGCAACTTCAGTATCCATTGCTTGCTCAATATCAGCCGCCCAAAGATTAGGATTAAAATCACTTTCTACAGGGTCTAATTTACGGGCAAAAGTTAAAATTGTATCTAATTCAACTGTTCCATCTTCAAACTTTACTTCAGTGTAGTTTAAAAGACTATCATCAGTATTAAATACTTTTCCATCTTTTCCTATACCTTCATTATATTTAATATTTTTCTTTCTTTTATATGTTAAACCAAATTTATTTGCTTCTTTTCACGCAAATAAAGCTTCTCAACTAAATTTTTGTTGATAAGTTTGCAAATATCATTGTTCAAATGTTTCTCGGTCTTGTTTTGTTGCTTGATTAGCAATATCTCCGAAAATTCTTTGTGGGTTTTGGGCCATAATTTACTTCCTTCTTTCTATTTATTAAATACATTATCTGTATCTAAAATATTGTTTTCTTTGTTTTCTACTTTTGGTACACCGCCGGTATTAACTGTTTGTACCTTAATTAATTCATCATAAACACTTTGTAAGTGTGTTTTAATGATTTCAATATCATCAGTAATATCATAAGACTTTAATAAAACATTCTTAAATTCTTCGTTATCAGTTAAAGAATTATTAAAATTATTAATTTCAATTTGTTTTAATTGAATTGTTTGTTGTTCAACTTGTGAAGTTAATTCAGTATTTTTTGCTTGTAGTTCGTTGATTTGTTGATTACTATTTTCTAAATTACTTGCATTAAATTCTTCAACTTCAGCAGTATTTTCTAAAATAATTTCAGCAGTTTTAATATCCAAACTACCATCTTCACTTTTAATGGGCTCATTATTTTTATTTATAAGAACATATTTTACATTTTTTAATGCCATTTTTTTCCTCCTATTTTTTAATATTTGTATTTATTTTTTTTATAATCGCTTTTTGTATAATTTCAAAACTATCGACTCGAAAAGATAAAAAATAACGTTTAGTTTTTAAATTTAGTTGATTAAATACTGAGCCTTTAATTTTTATTTCATCATCTTTTCTTAATTTTAAAAATTCAGATACAATTTGTGTATTATATATTGATAATGTTGAATAATTTAATCCTTCTCATTGACATTTCGCAGAGCATGCATCAACTTCAACACCACCAGCAACAAGCGCTTTAATTTTAGTTTTAATCGGGTTTTCATGTAATCTAACGGTTAATTCTAATTTGTTAACTCTTTTATTTTTTGTTTTTGTCTTATTGGTAGTGGTTGTTATTTTAGATAAATTACTTTTTGTTTGTGGCATTTTTTTTACTCCTTTTGTTAAAAAATATTGTAAATGTTTTCATACATCGTGTTCGTGTTCTGTCATTTTAATATTTCCTTTATAGATATAATTTTTATTAACAACTGGCGATTGTAAAACATATTTTAAATTAAATAGATATTTGCATAAAACTTTTAAACCACCAATAAATTTAGGAGTAGATAATGGATTTTTTATTTTTAAACCTTTGTGAAGTTGATAATCTTCAATTATTACAAGAACTTTGTTTAAATAAGAATAAGTTTTATTTTTAAATTCATTTAATATTAAATAGATATTATTTATTGCTTCATCTTCGTTTTTAGAATGAAAGGTAATATTATTAATTATTTTATTTTGTAAAACTTTATAAATAATAATACCGGTTTGTCCAATTCCAGCAGGGTCAATTGCAATAATATATTTTAATTTATTTGTTTTATTTTTTTGTCAATTTGTAATATTTTCCATCCATCTGATGCTAAATCTAAAATATCGTTAATTTTGTAATGTTGCATATATGAATTAATAACATCTCATTTATCTTCAAATAAATTTAAATACATTTTTGCTCATTCTAAACATTGTAAATAATAATGATTTTTATTGTGCGAAATACGACAATCAACGGGCTTACAATTAACTCAATCAAACGAAGTTGTTATTTCACTTCAAGTTTTATTAATATATTTACTTTTATATTCTTGCATAATATTTTATTCCTTTCTTCTTATTTTGTTAAATAAACATAAAATACCTTTGTTGGTTAATATTTTGATATTTAGTAAGTATATTTATATTTTGATTTAATTATCTTAATTCGCCACCACTCACCCCCAAAGTGAGGTGTATGGCGATACTAAACTTTATATTTAGACAGAGTTTATCCCCCAACGGAAGTAAAACAAATTTACCCAGTTATTAATTACGCTTCATCCATCCCTAGACAACTTTATATAAAGAAAATAACCTTTTGGAGTTCCAACCCTCTTGTTTTTTTAGTGTCCGATATTGTTTTTTTCGGTTTAACAGCACTCTTTTTATGAAAACAAGCAAAAAACACGCGCTCTGACATTTCGCAAGTGATTAATCTTGCCGAGAATTAAAGAAATAAATAGGAATAAATCCAATCGCTTTCACACTTTCTTTAAGGCTTCGTGCCATAGATGAGTTATCCATCTTTAAGCATCAAAATATTAAGTTTTAGTATTGCATTATTCATCAGATAGTACCTTTATTAAAAATGATATTATTTAGTTGTTAAACCAAAAAAATATAATAAATCACAGAAAGGAAATTATAAAAATTAACTAATTTGTAGAAAAAAAATAGGTTAATTTTTAATTTTAAAGATACTATCTGATGAATAATGCAAATAAAAAAATCGCTCTAATAAGCGATTACTTTAATTTGTATTTAATTACTTTATTTATAATTTTTATAAAACCTCAACTTTTTTCCGACTACCCAAAAACTATATTCAAGGAAAAGATATACTATATTTGTTAAATATAAATAATCCAACCCCTAATCCACGAAAAAAAGTATATAAAAATGCTAGAATTGTTAGTGCAAATATTGGTTGAAAAGATTTAAATAGTAACGAAAGGCCACCAATTCCTGGAAGAAATTCTTTAGATATCAAATTAATTTCTGATAAAACTGTTGAAAGAATGTATTTATATACGAAACAGGGTGCTGTAGTTAGACAATTTTTGTCCGGCTTTCTTTCAACACCACCCGATAATAAATATAGTGACATTATATTAGAATTTTCTGAAGCACCTTTATATGGTGATTTAAAAGATATATTATTAAATTATTTAACATATCGTTATAATTATGATAGAAAATTTCAGGGGGCAAAATACGATGAAAAAGGCAATCCTACAAATAAAGCAGCTGAATTACGCCAAAAATTCGAAGGGCAAAAACCTGAAGATGTTATTGATGGTTTATTTGAAGAATGAAAATTTAAAAATCCAACATTTCTTAGTGGAGTTGCTGTCAAAAATTTTAAACAAATTATCTATATGCTTTCAAATTACACATATAGCAAATATGCAATTAATAAGGGTTATAATGATGATATCAAATTATTTGCACCCTATTATTTTGAATTAATATCTAACCCAAAAGAAGAAGATGAATATTGAGAATTTAATGATTGCATTGTTAAATTAAAATCGATATATTTTAATTTTTTAAATAAAAATATTATTATCAATAATGATATTTCAGAAAACCCTATTTATCAATTAGAATCAAATTACTTTAATTGATTATCAATAACAAATGAATTAGAAACAAATAATATACCTTCGCTTATTCCTGCTGAAATTAAACTATCTGATGGTGAATACGGAAAATATTCTTTAATTTTGTCGAAAACTCTTGATATTTATAGAATATACCTAATTTTAGGTATATTTTTAATATATAGAGGTAAATAATTGATGGAAAAAATAATTACAGAATTAAAAAACAGTTTTACAGATGATCAATTTTTAGAATTTTATGAAAAAATAAAAAAAGAAGTAAAGGTAATCAAAAAACAAAAACGTTTAAATGAAATTGATCAAAAATTTAGAGATAAAGGCATTACATGTCCTAATTGCAAATCTTTTCATTGTGTTAAAAATGGTCATAATCCTGAAGGAAAACAAAAATATTTATGTAAAAAATGTCGTGCTAGTTTTGATGCTTTTCGTCATCATTTTACTTATTGAAGTCATTTAAATTATGAACAATGAAATTTATTAATTCAAATTGCATTATTAGGACAATCTAGCAAAATAATTTCTCGTTTTATTAAAACAACCCCAAAAACTGCTTGGTATAATCGACAAAAATTAATGCAATCAAAACAATTAGAAAATACCCAATTAAAATTTAAAAAATTAAATGGTCAAATTCAAATGGATGAAACATTTATTAAAGAAATCCATAAAGGTAATTTTAAAGATAAATTTGATAAACGAAAAACTCATCTCGATCCATTTTCAACCAATACCAAATGCTGTATTCAAATGGCAGTTGATAGCAATAATAATATTTTTGTTCAATCTACCAATACCAAACGATTACAAAAACAATGAATTATTGAAAATATGAATAAGCAATTGATTAAAGAAAAATCAACGATTATTTCTGACATGCAACCACTATATTTATTAGTAGCAAAACAAACAAATTCTACTCTATATTCCACCAAAACTAGTACAAACCCTGATACTAGTTATCGAAAGTTAAATAAGATTAATAAATTACAATCCAGTCTTAAAGAAGCCTTAATTCATTATCATGGTTTGGGTTTCACTAATATTCAAAATTATTTAAAGCTCTGAAAATGAAAATACCAACATAAAGGTTTAACACCAAACCAACAATCAACGGTATTATATTTTAACGTTTAAAAAATTTAAAACAAAATCATAATCTTACACAAAATTAGTTTTTAAATTGTCATATTGATGATTTTTTTTATTTCATCAAGAGTTTTCGACAAAATTAAAGAAAATATTTAACTAATTTAATTATTTCTAATGATAAAATAGAAGAATATTTAAAATATTTTTCACAATTACATAAATTACTTTATTCTAAAGCAAATTGAATGATTATGACTAAAAATTTAGTTGAAGATAACATTAAAATAACTTATGACGAAAAACTATTTATTTTAAATCAAATTGAAATATCTGGTATATGAGGTTATGGGAATTATGATATAAATATTTTTATTGAAAAACCAAATGAAAAAATTATTGAAGGAAAAGATATTAACTTAGAATTAATCAAAAATTGTCCCACTGGAACTAAAGTCAGTGGAAAAGATAGAAATACATATCTTCAATTAATAGAAGATGATACATGATATTTATATAAAAATGGTATTGAAGATGAAAACTCATATTCAAATATTGCAGTTGTTAATTTTATAAAACAATCAAATAGTATAATATTTTCCTATCCATCCGTAAAAGAACAAATTAATATTAATAATTTAGAATTATTTAATAAAAACAATGAAAAACTTTCATTAATTATATTAGAAATATAAAAAGTCATTTATTAAAATGACTTTTTATATTCATTAACCTTCACCACACCATCTTTATCAACTATTAAATCAGGTTCTGGTGTATATAAATTTCAACGATAAACTGATTTTAAGTAATCTTTATTTTTTCCTCAAATAAAGCTTTTTTGTTTTATTTTTTCTTTATTTTCAACTAAATATAGTATAACATCTCTATCACCTTTTAAATTATTGGGAATATCTTTATTTAAAGATAACTCTCAATCACCTTCTTTAAAAATAATTTTAGATTTATTATTTTTTATTTCCAAATTATTTGAGAATTTTGTAATTTTTCACTTATTATTTTCATTATATCTTCATACTACATAATAATATTTATTATCAACTTTATTAAATGGTTTTTCTTGTGGTGCCATTCATTCTAAGTTGTTTTTAATAGTTTCATCAGTTGTATTTGTTTGGTTTTCTTTTTTAAATGCATCTAATTTTTCTTTTGTATATTCTTGTGGTGTATTACAAGCAATTAAATTTGTTGTACTTGTTACAATTAAAGTGATTGAACCCAAAAGACTTAATATTAATTTTAAATTAATATTTTTATTCATAAATAATTTTATCGTTTGCACTAACAAGATTTTCTCCATAATAATATACATTGTTTAAAACAATGTAATTTTTATCACCATTTACAATTGAAATTTTATTTGAAGGATTTATACTATAATCTTTTGTTAATTTAATATACTTATTTAATTCTCTAGGATAATTGTTTTTATCTAAAAATCTATTTATAATTTTTTGATCTGTATCAAAAACATAATGAGAATCAAGCATATTTGCTCCATTACCTATATTTATAATATCATTATATGTATTACTTGTTCCTTCTTCAACAGATTGAAGATTATTTTTTATACAATTTGAACCACTAAAACAATTTTCAAAATGAATATTTGGTTGAATTCAAACATTATGAGAGCCCATTTCCATTGATTCTGTTTGATTTGGTCTTGAAATTTGAGATTCTGTTGATATGGTTGATGGAATATGAGAAATTAAAAAACTTTCCAAAGCCCTACCAGAATCATCAGAATTAGAAATTAGTAATCTAAGCACTAATCCACTAAAACTCCCATATTGTCCTGTTCCCGGATCCATATAATCTATTGTAATATTTGTTCCAGAAGGCGATAATACACCTCTTATTCCTCTAATAATAATAAAATGATTTTCAATTTGATTACTATTTTCACTAAATAATTCCGGAAGATAACCTCTGTAAGCAAGAGCTACCGGTGTATTGTTTTGTAAACTATTTCTTATTAAAGATACAATATTACCTATATTATGATTTCTATTAATTGTTGTTAATGAGTATTGCCTATTATTATTTAAATATTCACTACTAATAAAATTATTAATTTGATTTGTTCAATTATCAACAAGTGTTCCTAGATATGTATATCTTGAGTTTGTTGGAGTTAAGTCAGGATTTAAATTTTGATTTGTTATAGTTTGCATCAAATATGCTAAATAATGCTGAAAACTAGTGTATGTTCTTTGGTGATTTATATTAACATTATTAAGAATAATATCTGTATTTAATCCAAAATATCTTAAAATTGATTCACCAATTGCAGGACCACATCATTGTGCGGATAATTGTTTAATTTTTGATACAGATAAATTTAAAAAATTTGGAAGCGCTTCTCTTTTTTTGATTTTATTTAATTTTTTTAAATTATTTTTTTGTAAATTAATATTATTATTTATTTTATCTTTTTTTTGATAAGGACTGGCGGCAATTGTTGTTGGTATTGCAGTTCCACTAATTGTTAATACACTTAATAAACTTAGTAGTTTTTTCATTTTGTATAATTTCCTTTCTTTAATCTTGAGACTTTTTATCAAGATCTATCAAGATCTATTGACATTATATATATATATATATATATATGCAAGTCAAGCACTTTAAATATATTTTAGAAAGGAGATGAATTATAATGGTTACTATTGTGATTATATTGTACTAATCTGGGCTCGCGGTGATTTTCATAAGTTTTGCGAAAAATTACTTAAAGTTTAAAAAAACTTTTGTCGCGCTTTTCAAAATACTTGGGAAAAATTCTAAGCGTTAAGCGAAGAATTTTATAAAGGTTCCCAAATTTGTTTGAAAGAACCTCAAAATATTTTTTAACTTGTAAGTCATTTTATCACAAAAATTTAAGAAAATCAACCGCTCGCCCAAAAACAAGAATAGTTATAATCCCATTTTAAAACGATATGGATAAGAACAATAAAACAAAGCGTCATATGGGTCATGGTACATTTTACTGTCGGGTGTGTTTGTTTTGGTGTCACTAAATCTTAGTTCACTAGTACATTTATCTAAAAATGGAAAGTTATCTAATATGCCATATATTTTGCCTTGAACAAACATTTTTCTTATTTATGTTACACGATTAATTATACCTGCTTCTTTATTCAATGAAGTTTGATGTTTTTTAGCTTTAAACATTTTAATTTTATAACCCAAATAAGGATAAATATCTTCTTGTAATTTTTGCATAAAGTCATGGGCATTAATATCATAATGAAATGTTGCATATTCAAAACCATCAAATTTATCAAAAGTATTGATTATTCATTGGCCGTAATGTTCAACTATTTCATTTAAATTCATTGCGTTTTTTGGTGTAACAACATTTTCTTCAATTAAATATTTATCATATTCATTATTTTCATTAATTTTATAACCACTAAATAAAAATACCGTATGGTCTTCGCTACCATTAGCATAATCAACACCAATTGAATAACTATCAAATTGATACTGTTTTGTATTTGGATTATAAAAATCTTGTAAATTATATTCTTTAATATATTTACGATAATTTCGTAAAACATAAACGCTGGGGTCATTATCGTTATATTCAAATCCGTAGTATTCAAGTTCAAATAAATCAGGTTGTTCTTCTTTGTTAGTTAAAACAAGTTTTTTGGTAATATCAGGTATTTTATTTCAAACAGCCCCCATTGTTAATCGTAAATTAAAAATACCCAAACCATTAAATGCTTGTTTGTTTTCTGAATATACTTGATTGTGTTCTTTTAAAATATTTTTAATTCTTTCATTTAAGGGTAAATATGGGGTTACAAATTTTTCATAAAAGACATTAGACTTCTTGCATAACCTAATATAATTATTTTAAAATTCCTATAAAATATTTTTAAATTAAAATAGAAATTATAGAATAGACTTCTTGCGATACCTGGTTTTATTATTAAAATATTATTATAAAATATAATTTATGAGGATATTAAATTATGAAATTTGATGAATTTAAAAATATTAATGATAAAGAATGATTAAGATTAACAGGAATAAAACAAGATATTTTTAATAAAATGTTAGATATTTTACAAGTAGCTGAAATAGAAAAATTTAAAAAAGGTGGCAAAGCTAATAAATTATCACTAGAAAATCGATTATTGATGACTTTATCGTATTGACGAGAATATCGAACTTATTTTCATCTTGGAAAAAATTTCGGAATTAGTGAAGCTAATTGTTATCGCAATATCAAGTGAATTGAAGATATTTTAATTAAACACCCTGATTTTCAGCAAGTTGCTGGTAAAAAATCACTAATAAATGATTATTTTAATGATAAAAATATTATTATTGATGCCACCGAAACCCCAATCCAACGCTTAAAAAAAGACAAAAACAATCTTATTCTGATAAAAAGAAAAAACACACCATTAAAACACAAGTAATTATCGAACAAGAAACCAAAAAAATTATTGCAAAAAGTTTTTCGCTTGGAAAAAAACATTATTATGCTTTATTTAAAGAATCAAAAATCTCAATTTTAAAAAATACCAAATTAATAGTTGATAGTGGTTATCAAGGAATTCAAAAAATTCACAGCAATGTTCTAATGCCTACAAAAAAAACAAAGAAAAACTCTTTAAATAAAGCGCAAAAACAACGTAATAGAATAGTTTCAAAAATGAGAATTATTATTGAAAATATTTTTGCTATTCTTAAAAAATTTAAAATTATTACAGAAAAATATCGTAATCGAAGAAAACGATTTAGTTTAAGATTTAATTTAATTGCTTCAGTTTATAATTTGCAGTTAGCATAGAAGATTTATTTAAAATTAAAGAATTTAAATAATAAATTCATTTTTTGTTGTGGCAAAATATTAAATTTTTAAATAAAAAACATAATTAATTAAAATTATATTTTTCTATTGGTGTCTTTTTACAAATATTTGCAATTTTTTAATAGGTTACGCAAGAAGTCTATTATATTTATCAAAAGGGTTAAAAGTAAATTGATTAGAATATGTTTTATGAAAATATGTTGTTACTGTTATGTATTGTTTTGCTATGTTGTCTCATTCTTGAAATGTCCAAGATAATTCTTTTACTGGAATAGGATTATCTAAATTATATTGTTCATTAACATCATCATCAGTATATTTTTCATAAGATACTTTTAAACTTTTTGAACGAAACATTGAAACTCTTAAATTATTATATCTTTTATCTAATTCTTTATCAGTTAAGATTTCTTTTTCTTCAGAATGTATCATTTCATCAGTTCATGCAGATATAATACCACTACCTTTACCAACTTTCCCCATAATTTTATTACCATTAGCATAACCAACAAAAGCAATGCGAACACCACTAGGAAAAACAATCTCGCCGCCTTCTTTAACATTTTTAGGTCAAACAATACCATTTTCATTGTCGGGTCCTATATCAATCCCATATTTATCATAAAGATAGTTACAGACATTAATTGTATCGCCAAATGTAGTATCTTCGTGAGTGTTGGCATATCTTCGCAAAATATTAGATGAAGCATCCGTAAAGTTACAAGCAAAAAATAATTTTTCGGCTAAATGATTTCATGTTTTATTAGTACCACGCCCTGCTGAAACAAACTTAAAAAAAGTTGGCAAAGTAAAATATCGGGCATAACTATCACCAACAAAGTCTTTAAATACCTCTCAATCAAAACCAAAATTATAGTCACTAAAATTCAAATCATATTTTTTATTTAAATGTTCATAACTAGTAATTCGTTTTTTGTTATTAATTTTAGTAAAGTCTTGCATTTTTAAATATCCTCCTTTTTTTGATAAAATTATTTGAAGTATTAAATATCATAATTTAAAATATTTTTTTAATTAAGAAAGGAAATTATAAAATGGAATTAAAAAATAATTTATTAGGAAATTATAAAGAAAATAAAAGAAAAAAAACAATAAATGAAATTAATAATTTCTTAATTGAAAGAGATAATGAGATATTTAAATTATATCAACAATGAAAAATATTACAAGGATATAAGGTTGTATCAAAAATACCAAAAACATTTAAAACAGAATATGGGGATAACACTGTAAAAAGACGAAGATATGTTAAATATGATGAAGAAAAAAAAGAAAATATAAATCGTTATCCTTTAGATGAAGAATTAGGGTTAAAAAAATACGAAAGAATTGAAAAAAATTTAAAAAATAAATATATGTATTTTATGGGCGATGGGAAAAGATATAAAGATATTTTGCATACAACAGAAAATGCTAGCATTAGTGAAAGAACAATATCTAATATTTTTAAAAATGCCGATTTAGAAGAAACCGATTACATTAGTAATAAAAATAACAATAAAATTAAAATCCCAAATAATGTTTTATATATTCAAATTGATGGGGCTTTTGAACCTATGAGAGAAAATAAAAAAAGAGTTGAAAATAAAATATTTCTTGCGACTATGCATGTTGGTGTTGATGAAGAAAAGTCAACAAAAACCAGAATAAAAATGAAAAAGAAAAAAGGAGTTTTTCAAATGATGAATAAAAATCATAAGAATAAAAATGATAAATCTAATATTGATAATTTTATTGATAAAATTTTTAAATCAATGGATACTTATGATATTAATGAAGATACTAAAATATTAATATTAAGTGATGGTGAAAAACAAATTAAAAAAATTTACAAAGCAGTAAAAGCAAAATATAAAAATAATACTGTATCATATAGTTTAGATAAATTTCATTTAGTAAAAAGATTTAAAGAATTATTCCCAAATCGTAAGAAAAACCGAATTCATAGATTAAAATATAAATTATAAAAAATATATTTTTTTACTGGAAATTATGAAGCATTATTAGATTTTTTAATGTGTCATTTACCCTATGTTATTGATAATAAAAAGAAATTTTTATTAGAAACTATTGAATTAATTAAAAATAATAAAGAAGGAATTGAAAATCAAGCGTTAGAATATAATATTGGTTGTCACATGGAAGGTGATATATCACACTATATTAAGTCTGTTAAGGGGCGTGGCGCGAAAATATATTGTAAAGAAACATTTATCAATATGTTAATTGCTTCAATGTTAAGACTTAATAGTAAAACAAATGAAGAAAAAATTGATAAAACTAATAAAAATAAAGAAAAAATTGAATTTAATATATTTAATTTAAATCAATCTAAAAATCAATTTTTATCTTTATAAAAAATAAAAAACTTTTTAAAATTATTAATAACTTTAAAAAGTATTTTTTAGTGTGTCGAAATTCATAAATTTATAAATTATTTCTTCAATTAAAAATTATGTTTTTTAAAAAAGTTGAATTTTTTATAAATTTTGGTATTATTTAGTCATAAGCTAAACTTAATTTGTTTCTAATTATTTAATTTTATTAAAAACCTCAAAATAATAAATATTACCTAGTTTTTGGCAATACTTCACGGTAAAAAACTTTCTGTAAATCAATACTGAAATACTCTTAAATTGGGATTTGTTTCAATGGGCATTGATAATAAAGGTACTAAACTAGCATTTTCAATAATTGATGAAGGATAAGAATAAACACCATTAATATTCCCTCAGCACTTAATATTTCCAAATAACATTGATTTAGGATATTTAATTTCAATCCCAGTAAATACTGTTTCTTCGGGTAATGATTTTTGTAATACTAAATGAATACTATTTTGATTTTTTCATTTAAAGTCAGTTATTTTGACTAAATGAGTAGATTTAATAATATCAATGCCATCGGGTGAATAAGGACGATTATATTCTTCGATAATATAACATTCATTTTTATTTTCTTCACTAATTGGTTCATTAATAGATACTATTTTTAAGTCATAAGATTCTAAAAATTCTTTGTCTTGTTTTGAAATATTATTAATTAAAATATCTTTTTCATCAATCATTACATAACTTGTGCTATTATCTTGAATTGTGGTATTTTGTTGAACTTGTAATTTAAAGTTAAAGTCACTAATTTCATAGCCAATAATCTTAATATATTCATCTTTGTCAATAAAACCGATTTTAACGATATTTTGCGAGTAGTTTAAGATTGTTTTTTGCTTTGTCTTAACAAGATTATTAATTTTATAAATATATAAGATTCTTGCGCGGTCTTCACTAAATAATTGTTCTAAATTAGGGTCGCTGTACTGCGATTGATTAGCAAAATCTAACGGAATACTATCAATTGAATAGTCAATTGGTTCATCATTTTCTGCTAATTGTGCTAACATTTTTTCAGATGGTTTTAACATTATTCTGGTAGTAAGAAAAGGGTTGAGGTTTTGGTATAAAAAGTATTTTTTTAATGTTATTGATGAATTTAAAACACTAATAAATCAGGATTTTTAAAAATTTATCCAATTATTTTATTTATATTTTTTATAAAACCTCAACTTTTGTAATGCTATCATTATTCTTGTTCTCCTTCTTTATTGGGTATATTGATAATAGTTTCGTTGTTTTTTAGTTGTCTGTTTAAAGTAGCATTTACTGGTAGGCGAACATCAACAATTAACTCATCAATATTTTTAATATTAAATGTTCTACTATTTAAAATAGCATTATCATATTTAATTAACTTAATAATGAATTCAGTTAATTTAATTTCTCTAATATATATCATTTGTTCGTATGATGCGTTTGTTTGAATATTTACACCAGCAACTTCTGCTTGAGTTTGTTGTGCCCCCTTAGCTATTGCCGGAACATTATGACGATTTATTTTATAATAATTAGTTAATAATCAATCATATATTTTAGTTAATTGTTCACCTTTAAAATTGCCAGCGATATAGTCTACTGGCTGAAAATTACTATCAGGGTCTCCTTCAACTAATAACAAGTCATTTTCAATAAATGAAGCCAACATTTTACTAATTTCTTGGTCAACCACACCAGTCACTCCATTAGTATTAATGGTAAATTTACCACTATTTAATAATGGGTCTAACATTATCTTTTCAGCAATAATATCTAAAATACTAGCAAATTGTTTACCATAACGAGCAGAAGGTTCAAAATTAGGGTTATTAGGAATTATTTCAATGGGTATAAAATTAATTGGTAGTATTTCTTCTCTTTGTAATGTTGTATAGTTATTTCATTTAGCATCATCAATATATAAGTCGGTAATAGTACTGTATAATCGTGTTTTTAACTTTCTAATAACTTTTACTTGTTTAGTTACATAATCAATTTCTAATTTTTCAGTAATAAAAACACTCTGGTCATTTTTAATATAAGGGTCATAATCAAAAGTGCAAGATACTAAATTACCTAATTCATCATACTGGTCATTGTAAAAATCAATAGTAATAAAATTAAGTTTTGAATTATTAGCAAAAATAAAATATGCACCTTTACCATTCTTATTAATTTTATATTCGTTATATCAATTCTTATTAGTAAAGTCCTGCATTTTTAAAAAGTTATTAATTAATTTAAAGTTTATTTGTTGATTAGTAAGTGGATTATAAATACCAATTTCTAACTCACGTGGATTTAAAAAATTAGCATTATCTTCACAAATTCTTTTTTCTAAAATCTCATTATGTTTTTGAACAGTAACATTTTTACGATTAGTAATTGTTGATGCTAAATTAAGATAATAACTATCAATATCATAATTCTTTTTTAATTTCTTTTTTGCTGGTAAAAATCCCATTTATAACACCCCTTTATTTTGTGTCTTCTTTTTTAATAATATCTTCAATGCTATCTTGCTTTTTTTCTTGTTTAAAAAAATCAAAAATTTTATCAATTAAATAGACTAAAACACCACCAATAAGTAATGATAATCCAATATAAAAATATTCTGGTCATGAAATTTCAATTACTTTAAATGCTTTGCAAAAAAACAACACAATTGCACTTGTTATTAAAATTGCCCCTAATCCCCAAATAAATATTTTACGAATTAATAACAAAATTTCTGATTTATAATCTTTTAAATTCATTTATAATACCCCCATTTCTTTCTAACTTACTTTTTTTCTTTGAACATATAATGCTTGAATTTTAGCAGGTATTCCTGCTTTATTTTTATATGATATAATTCTTCCTTGTGAAAATGATACATAAAAATATAATCCATCATTTGTTTCAATTGGAACTTTAACAGAAAATGGAAATTTAGGATGTGTTGTAAGCATACTACCATATTCACCAATTGGATTATTTTCATTATTCTGAACAAAAATTTGATAACTATAATTATCTTTATCATAATTTTTAATGTCATAAAAATAACCACTATTTGGTACAAAATTACTAGTATCAACTTCTTCTCAATCTGGTACATCTGGTATAACAATTGATTTTTTTTAATTCATCTAAAATTTCTTCTTTTATTTTTGCAAGTTGATCATCTTTAATTTTTTCTATAACAATATTATCTAGTAATGCATCAACCTCTAACTGGGTATAATATGCTTCTAAATCTATCATAGTTAAATCAATACCTTCTTCTTGAAAAGTGCGAAACATTTTCTTTAAAGTTGTTAAATTAGCCAATGATTTTGCATATGTAGGCAATAGACCTTGTCATGTTGCCATAGGGTCATTTTGTGAAGAATAATTAATACCAACAACACTCATATTTGCCAAAGTAAAAAACTCAATCTGAATACGGTTAAATGTTCAATGCTCAATCGTAATAAACACCATATTAATACAAATTTTCTTTAATAATGGGTCTTTAAATGTTTCAAACTTTAATTTTGAAAATGGATAATTCAAATAGGAATTAATCATATTTTGGGCTCTTAAAGCAAATGTTTTAAATCATAATTCTACACCACCTTTAAAGAACTTATTATAACGAACTGGAACTTGTGTAATTTTACCTGTCATTGGATTAAAATTATTATAATTTTCCAAAGTAACATTTTGTCATAATTCATTTAACATTTAATCATCTCCTTATCATTGTTTTCTTTTTGATTTAATCTTATTTAAGATAAATTTTTTACTACTTAATAGTGTTTTTGTTTTAATTGTTTTGTTTAAATATTGTTTTGTTCTTAGTTGATTGTATGTTTGAAATGCTACGCCACCGCCCAGTAAACTAGCAACAGCACTATCTTCTAGCGTATTTAACAATTTATCTTTATTAAAGTTATTTTTAAATTGTTCTTGCAATTTTAATACTTTAGCAATTGTTCGATATATTTTAAAACTATCTTTTACTACTTGCTGATAAGCAAGCGGGGCAAAAGAAACTAAATTAAACAAACTTGTTTTTTTAAATCCCCAACCAATAAACCACTCACTGTTCATATAGAATTTAAACGGTTCGGGGGATAAAACAAACTGTTCTGCTTTGATTAAAGTTGTCATAACTACAATAGGGGCATATTTAGGATTTTTATAATATATTGTTAAAGCAACTTCACCAACAACTGATAAAGGAACAATTTTTACTGCTAAAAAAACATCAGAACCATAAGCAAAAGGTAATAATTGGCCTTTTTTAATAGCCTTAGTTTCAAATTTAGATAATATTTTTTTAGTTTTATCAGTAATTTTATTAATTACTTTTTGTTTAATAGTAATTATTTGTTTTTCAATTGGGGCTAATAATTTTTTAGTTACTTTTTGAATATAAAAATTTGGGTTTAAATGATTTAAAACTTTATTTAATTTAATTGGTGTTTGATGCAAGATATTTAATAATTTGTTATTATTTATTTTACTGCCCCGCATTAAATTAGCATTTAATAGCAGGTTTTTACCAACACCTTTTTTATGAAGATTAGTCATAATGTTATATCACTCATTAGTATTAATTTTGCTTATTTTATTAATATTTAATCCATATTCAGACAATCATTTATTAGCATTTTTTTCATTTACGCGTGGTATTTTTTGAACTAATTTAGAACTTATTTTTTGAATATTTTTCTCAATTTTTAATAAATTATTAATTGTTTCTAAATTAGAAACTTTAAAACCTTTATAAAAATCATTTCGAGCTAATTTTCCAATTGTATATAATAAAGTTTCATTATTAGTCTGCTTTGTAAAATCAAATAGTAATTTATCAGATAAAATCTTTTTACCCGTAACTTGTTTTACAACATCTTCTAAGTTAGAAGCAGTTATTACACCTAATTTTTCAAGTAATTTAGTTTCTTTTGCTAATTTTAAAATTCTAGTTGTACTAGCAGCACGCGTTAATTTACCAATTCCACCAATTGCTGGTAACAAATTTAAGGCAGTACTTTTTGCTGTCACTTCTGATGTTAATTTATCGTATATTTGATTTACGGTAAAATCGGTTGCTGTTTCTACTCCAAACGAGATAAATGCTGCAGCAAAATTAGATAATCCTGCACCTAAACCAACAGCAGATGCTATACCACCAGTTAAAACTGATAAACCAAGGGCTAAAATTTGAATTCCTAAAAATTCTAATAATTGTAAACCAAAACTTTTTTCTTGTTGTTGGATTGACAATCTAGTTGGATTTTTTTTAACAGCATAAATAAGAGCTGTTTTAGATGTTCCAATTGGCATATCTATCAAACGAAAAAGTACTATTTTTTAGTACTTAAGAATTTTTAATTTTAGCATCAATCGGATTTGTTTGACCAGTAGCGTTATTTTTGCCTTCAATTTGAACTTCAATATTTTTATCATTTGTAATATTAATTGGTCAGTCTTCACCTTTGCTTTCAATAAAGTAATCAAAATCAGTTTCTGTTAAAGAACTATTTACGGATTTTACCGCTTTTAAAACAACATCTTTAAATTGTGGTTTTAACTGTTCTGCTGTTGCTTTATTAGGGTCTGCAACATGAATAGTTGGTTTATCTAATTTATTAATTTTACTAATATCAATTTTTGTAACAATATGTTTAATAATTCCCTTCGGTTCAACTACTGCCCCACCTAAATATAAAACACGCTCCATAATTAAAGTATTACCCATCCCAGTACCTAACGCAGCAGCACCTACCCTTAATGGAGTATGGTCTTTTTTGCGTAAAATAAGAGGGTCATATTTTTTGCTAAATTTAAAGGCAATTGCATTAACACCTTCTTGTAATAAACTAATTGTTCCTTCTGAACCATCTTTATTAATAATTGGTAATTTTTTTGGAACCATATAATATGTTGTTCCTTCAACAGTTTTCATTGCTCCACTTGTTTCAATTACGCTATTTATTTGGTCGTTTGCTCCAAGTTGTAACTGTAATTTATTACGAATTCCACGAATAAAATCAGCCGAACCCAATACAACTGTTTCTGATGGGGTAAAGCCGTTTTCATATATTTTATCCATTATTTCATCGTGGATTTGTAAAGCATTTGTATCATCTGCTTTTTGTCCTTGAATAGTTGTAACTATTCCTTTATTAATAATTTCTAAAATTTTATTGCGTTTATAAGCAACTTCAGTATCCATTGCTTGCTCAATATCAGCCGCCCAAAGATTAGGATTAAAATCACTTTCTACAGGGTCTAATTTACGGGCAAAAGTTAAAATTGTATCTAATTCAACTGTTCCATCTTCAAACTTTACTTCAGTGTAGTTTAAAAGACTATCATCAGTATTAAATACTTTTCCATCTTTTCCTATACCTTCATTATATTTAATATTTTTCTTTCTTTTATATGTTAAACCAAATTTATTTGCTTCTTTTCACGCAAATAAAGCTTCTCAACTAAATTTTTGTTGATAAGTTTGCAAATATCATTGTTCAAATGTTTCTCGGTCTTGTTTTGTTGCTTGATTAGCAATATCTCCGAAAATTCTTTGTGGGTTTTGGGCCATAATTTACTTCCTTCTTTCTATTTATTAAATACATTATCTGTATCTAAAATATTGTTTTCTTTGTTTTCTACTTTTGGTACACCGCCGGTATTAACTGTTTGTACCTTAATTAATTCATCATAAACACTTTGTAAGTGTGTTTTAATAACTTCAATGTCATCATTAATATCATAAGATTTTAATAAGACGTTTTTAAATTCTTCATTATCAGTTAAAGAATTATTGAAGTTATTAATTTCAATTTGTTTTAATTGATTTTTTTGTTGTTCAATTTGTGAAGTTAATTCAGTATTTTTTGTTTGTAGTTCGTTGATTTGTTGATTACTATTTTCTAAATTACTTGTATTAAATTCTTCAATTTCTTCAGAATTTTCTAAAATAATTTCAGCAGTTTTAATATCCAAACTACCATCTTCACTTTTAATGGGCTCATTATTTTTATTTATAAGAACATATTTTACATTTTTTAATGCCATTTTTTTTCCTCCTATTTTTTAATATTTGTATTTATTTTTTTTCTAATCGCTTTTTGTATAATTTCAAAACTATCGACTCGAAAAGATAAAAAATAACGTTTAGTTTTTAAATTTAGTTGATTAAATACTGAGCCTTTAATTTTTATTTCATCATCTTTTCTTAATTTTAAAAATTCAGATACAATTTGTGGATTATATATTGATAATGTTGAATAATTTAATCCTTCTCATTGACATTTCGCAGAGAATGCATCAACTTCAACACCACCAGCAACAAGCGCTTTAATTTTAGTTTTAATCGGGTTTTCATGTAATCTAACGGTTAATTCTAATTTGTTAACTCTTTTATTTTTTGTTTTTGTCTTATTGGTAGTGGTTGTTATTTTAGATAAATTACTTTTTGTTTGTGGCATTTTTTTTAACTCCTTTTGTTAAAAAATATTGTAAATGTTTTCATGCATCGTGTTCGTGTTCTGTCATTTTAATATTTCCTTTATAGATATAATTTTTCTTAACAACTGGCGATTGTAAAACATATTTTAAATTAAATAGATATTTGCATAAAACTTTTAAACCACCAATAAATTTAGGAGTAGATAATGGATTTTTTATTTTTAAACCTTTGTGAAGTTGATAATCTTCAATTATTACAAGAACTTTATTTAAATAAGAATAAGTTTTATTTTTAAATTCATTTAATATTAAATAGATATTATTTATTGCTTCATCTTCGTTTTTAGAATGAAAGGTAATATTATTAATTATTTTATTTTGTAAAACTTTATAAATAATAATACCGGTTTGTCCAATTCCAGCAGGGTCAATTGCAATAATATATTTTAATTTATTTGTTTTATTTTTTTGTCAATTTGTAATATTTTCCATCCATCTGATGCTAAATCTAAAATATCGTTAATTTTGTAATGTTGCATATATGAATTAATAACATCTCATTTATCTTCAAATAAATTTAAATACATTTTTGCTCATTCTAAACATTGTAAATCATAATGATTTTTATGGTGCGAAATACGACAATCAACGGGCTGACAATTAACTCAATCAAACGAAGTTGTTATTTCACTTCAAGTTTTATTAATATATTTACTTTTATATTCTTGCATAATATTTTATTCCTTTCTTCTTATTTTGTTAAATAAACATAAAATACCTTTGTTGGTTAATATTTTGATATTTAGTAAGTATATTTATATTTTGATTTAATTATCTTAATTCGCCACCACTCACCCCCAAAGTGAGGTGTATGGCGATACTAAACTTTATATTTAGACAGAGTTTATCCCCCAACGGAAGTAAAACAAATTTACCCAGTTATTAATTACGCTTCATCCATCCCTAGACAACTTTATATAAAGAAAATAACCTTTTGGAGTTCCAACCCTCTTGTTTTTTTAGTGTCCGATATTGTTTTTTTCGGTTTAACAGCACTCTTTTTATGAAAACAAGCAAAAAACACGCGCTCTGACATTTCGCAAGTGATTAATCTTGCCGAGAATTAAAGAAATAAATAGGAATAAATCCAATCGCTTTCACACTTTCTTTAAGGCTTCGTGCCATAGATGAGTTATCCATCTTTAAGCATCAAAATATTAAGTTTTAGTATTGCATTATTCATCAGATAGTACCTTTATTAAAAATGATATTATTTAGTTGTTAAACCAAAAAAATATAATAAATCACAGAAAGGAAATTATAAAAATTAACTAATTTGTAGAAAAAAAAATAGGTTAATTTTTAATTTTAAAGATACTATCTGATGAATAATGCAAATAAAAAAATCGCTCTAATAAGCGATTACTTTAATTTGTATTTAATTACTTTATTTATAATTTTTATAAAACCTCAACTTTTTTCCGACTACCCTTTATTTAAAGAATCAAAAATCGCAATTTTAAAAAAATACCAAATTAATAGTTGATAGTGGTTATCAAGGAATACAAAAAATTCACAATAATGTTATAATGCCCACAAAGAAAACTAAGAAAAAACATTTAAATAAAGAACAAAAACAACATAATAGACTAGTTTCAAAAATAAGAATTATTATGATAGCATTACAAAAGTTGAGGTTTTATAAAAAATATAAATAAAATAATTGGATAAATTTTTAAAAATCCTGATTTATTAGTGTTTTAAATTCATCAATAACATTAAAAAAATACTTTTTATACCAAAACCTCAACCCTTTTTTTACTACCATTATTATTGAAAATATTTTTGCTATTCTTAAAAAATTTAAAATTATTACAGAAAAATATCGTAATCGAAGAAAACGATTTAGTTTAAGATTTAATTTAATTGCTTCAATTTATAATTTACAATTATTATAGTTATCATAAAAGATTTATTTAAAATTAACGAATTTGAATAATAAAATAATTTTTCGTTGTGGCAAAATATTAAATTTTTAAATAAAAGACATAATTAATTAAAATTATAATTTTATATTAACCCCTTTTTACAAATATTTGAAATTATTTTAATGGGTTATGCAAGAAGTCTACTATATAAAAACCAGAATATTTATATTAAATTCTAGTTATTTTAAAATATAAATTAATTATAATTATTACCATAAATGCTCACATCAACAGTTAATTTTTGAGTTATTTGTCCTGTTGCTTTATTTTTACCTTCAATAGTAAAATCCATCGCAATGGGCTTATATCTAGGGTTATATTCTCTCACATTATTTGGCTCTATAAAAGCGATATCATAATCTGTTTTTGTTAATAAATTATTAATTTCTAAAATTTTTTCATTAATTCTTTCTTTCACAAAATTTTTCATAAAATTTTCAACATTATCAAATACCATTTTTTGTTCTTCTTTTGTTTTTTTACTTAAAAAATTAATCTCTAAATCATTATACAAATTAGTTGGAATTTTAAAATTCAAGAAAGGAACTCCGCGAATTTTTTTATCACTTAGTTCTTTCATTGAACTAAGTGATATTTTATTTTGGCTTTCTGATTTTTGTGTTTCACCGTTTGTTTTATTTAAAAAACTAAAACATAATGTTAAAATAATAAAAATTAATAAGCATATATCTAATAAAATTAATTTTATATTAATTAAATAAATTAAATATTTAAATTTTTTCATTGCATTTATTCCTTTCTAAAATTGATATTCTCATAAAAAAGAGAATAGTACCCCACATTATTCCCGCGACACAATTTACAACATATTTCAAAGTAGTATCACAAAAATACCACCAATAAATATGTTAAAATTTTCTGTGGAAACGCCAGCAGCAATCTAGTATTTCCACGATAGTAATTTATTTGTCGATAAATTACTATCACTTAATTTTATTTTTATTAAATTTACATTTATATTATAGCACTATATCTATTTTTTTATTTTAAAAGAGAAGATTTTATATTTTCTACATTTGATACATTTGGACAAAGAAGTGCCAAAGATAAAAATATCTTGGTAAGAAAATTATAACACAAAGTTATAATTTATATAATTTTATATACTAAAATTGACGGTTATCAGACTAGTTAAATTAGATATAGAATTATTTTTATCATCTAAAATTGAAAACCTTACCTTTATTTGTTTATTACTTTTTTCTAAATTTTCAGGATAACCACCCTCAGTTAAAAAAATAATATTATTATTATCATCTTTTAATTTTAAAAATTTACTTTCTTTATTAAATTTTTTTATAAAAAATGGAATTAAATTATTTTTTCATTCATTTCAAGTGATTTTTTTATTATTTTTAAAAGAAAATTTATAATTTTCTGGAATATCAAGGGAATTAATATTATCAATTTTTAAATAACCCTCAGAGGGTACACCTTGTGGTCCTTGTTCGCCTTTTTCACCTTGTTCGCCTTTTTCACCTTGTTCACCTTGTTCACCCTTTTCACCTTGTTCGCCTTTTTCACCTTGTTCACCCTTTTCACCTTGTTCGCCTTTTTCACCTTGTTCGCCTTTTTCACCTTGTTCGCCTTTTTCACCTTGTTCGCCTTTTTCACCTTGTTCGCCTTTTTCACCTTGTTCGCCTTTTTCACCTTGTGGTTTTGTTTCTTTAATTTTATTGTTAATAACATCAATTCTTTTATTATTATTAATAATATATGTTACAAACAATGTTGTTAATATTAAAAAGAATGATAAAAATAATCAACTTATAAAAAAAAATACTTTTTTCATTATTATTTGATTTCCTTGATAAGTTCTTCGTGTGCTTGTTTTTGGCGTCAATATGTAGGGTTGGTCCATATTGTGTCTAATTTAACTATATTTTTTGAAAAAGTATCTGAGTGCTTAATTTCACATTTTAATAAATATTGAGTAAGATTATCATTTTTTAATCATTCCAAAATGGTTTCTGTAACATCATTATTTTTTACATTATTTAATAAAATTTTAATATTTGGTGATTCTTTATTAATAATTTTAGCAATATGGTTTAAGGTATTTTTTAAATCTAATGCCCCTTTATAATAACCCCCATCATCAGTTAAAGGTACTATTATTAAATCAGATAACATCAAAAAACTAAGGGATAATTCATTAATAAATGGTGGGTAGTCAAGCAGTACATAATCATAACCATCAAAAGTTTTATAATTTTCCATATACAAGGTATCTGCTATTAAATGTTGGTCTTTTTCATTTGAATAGTTTAAATTTAAAATATCAGATACTTTATTTAGTTGTTCCCCACCAACAATACTGTCAATGTTTTTATACTTTGTTTTTTGAATAAGTTGTTCTATTTTTATTAATTCTGGTTCTGTTAAAATAGACTTAATTGTTTTATTTTTATCATAAACATTATTAACTAAATTTAGTGTTAAAGTTGCTTGGGGGTCAAGGTCAACTGCTAAAACTTTTTTATTATCTAAGGCAAATTTATAGGCGACATTTTTACAAAGAGTGTTTTTCCCTGCCCCACCTTTTTTTACTGCAAAACTAATCATTTTCATTTTCTAATTCCTCAAAGTCTATATTATATCTATCCGCTAATATTTCATTCATTAAAGTTGTTAATTGCCATTTCTTTCTTTTTGCTTCTTTTCTAAATTCCTTGACCACTTGTGAATTGCATTTCATACGCGGCATAAAAGTAGAATTATCTAATTTTTTAAATTCTCTGACATCACTAAAACTTGATGTTTTATTTATTAAATTTTTGGTTATATTTGTTTTTTCTTTATCTATATTTGGCATAATTATTTTATTTCCTTTCTAAAATAATTATTTATACTTTAAATAGTAAATATAATTATTATTAATTATAATATCAAAAATATAATTAAAATAAAGTTTTTTATATAAATAATTACGATAAAATTAATATTTATAATTTTATTACCATTTACCCGTGAAAATAACTTTCAATGCAGCACAAAAGACAACAACAAAACAAGCAATTAAAAACCCTTATAAAATAAGGGTTTTTAAAAGGGGGCTAAGTTAAATTATTTGGTTTAAATTGTTCTAAATATTTCACCAGCATACTAATCAAGCGTTTATCTTTTTGTAGTAAACCATTAATAATTTCACTGGCATTACTCACATTTAACTCATTTGGTTTATTTTCAAAATACTCAAATTGGCGCTCTGTGTTAGGAATATAATACTGATAAAACAAATTTTTAATATATGTTTTCTACTTTTCTGTAATTTGATTTTTTGATTGCAAAAATACGGAGTGATAATTTGTTAAATTATCATCTTCAAATTTAGAAAAAATAATCTCATTTAAATTTAATTCAAACATTAAATATCAACTCCTTAGTTATAAAAATATTATTTATTTTTTTGTTAATTTATTTTAAATAAGAGGGTGTTTATTTTTTTAATTAAAAATATTTTTGAAATTTAAATTTAATATTAAATATTTTGAATTAAAACCCATATTTTTCAATAAATTTTTAAAATTTGTACTATTATCATCTATTTTACAAATTATTGAAAAAAAGGGTTATCAAAGCCGTGTTTTGTTATTATATATTCATTTTATTGAATAGTTGCTATGTTACTATCATCATTTGAACTTCTAAATTCATTTTTTTGCTTTATGTTATTAATATAGTTATGGCTATCATCTTTGCTTTCTTGACTAATATAAAAAGCACTATTTTTATATTCTTCGCTTAAATCTTGTCAATTATAAGTTCTTCAAGTTCTAATAAACATTAGAATTCTTGCATAACCTAATCTAATTATTTTAAAATTCCTATAAAATATTTTTAAATTAAAATAGAAATTATAGGAGATTAAAATTATGAAATTTGATAAATTTAATTTTATTAATGATAAAGAATTATTGCGATTAACCGGAGCAAAAAAAGCTACTTTTAATAAAATGTTAAATATTTTACAAGTAGCTGAAATAGAAAAATTTAAAAAAGATGGCAAAAATAATAAATTATCACTAGAAAATCGGCTACTGACGACCTTATCGTATTGACGAGAATATCGGGCCTATTTTCATATTTCTAAAAGTTTTGATATTAGTGAATCTAGTTTTTATCGCAATATCAAGTGAATTGAAGATATTTTAATTAAACACCCTGATTTTCAGCAAGTTGCTGGTAAAAAATAACTAATAAATGATTATTTTAATGATAAAACTATTATTATTGATGTTACCGAATCCTCAATCCAACGCCCAAAAAAAGACAAAAACAATCTTATTATGGTGAAAAAAACACACCATTAAAACACAAGTAATTATCGAACAAGAAACCAAAAAAATTATTGCAACAAGTTTTTCGCTTGGAAAAAAAACACGATTATGCTTTATTTAAATAATCAAAAATCGCAATTTTAAAAAATACCAAATTAATAGTTGATAGTGGTTATCAAGTAATTCAAAAAATTCACAATAATGTTCTAATACCTACAAAAAAAACAAAGAAAAAACATTTAAATAAAGAACAAAAACAACATAATAGACTAGTTTTAAAAATGAGAATTATTATTGAAAATATTTTTGCTATTCTTAAAAAATTTAAAATTATTACAGAAAAATATAGAAATCGTAGAAAACGATTTAGTTTAAGATTTAATTTAATTGCTTCAATTTATAATTTACAATTATTATAGTTATCATAAAAGATTTATTTAAAATTAACGAATTTGAATAATAAAATAATTTTTCGTTGTGGCAAAATATTAAATTTTTAAATAAAAGAAATAATTAATTAAAATTATAATTTTATATTAACCCCTTTTTACAAATATTTGAAATTATTTTAATGGGTTATGCAAGAAGTCTAATAAATTCATTTTTTTGTTGTGGCAAAATATTAAATTTTTAAATAAAAAACATAATTAACTAAAATTATATTTTTCTATTAGCGTCTTTTTACAAATATTTGCAATTTTTTAATAGGTTACGCAAGAATTCTATTGTTTTTCTCGCCGCTTTAAAGCAAGTCGACCATGATGGTTTTCAATTTTTCATTTTTTTCTCTTCGTTGTTCTTTTTGCGCGTCATTTATATCATAATCAATTTTTGTGTTTACATAACTTGCTCTGCGCATAGCATCACGTCCTTTCTAGTAATTTTTCCCACGGTAACCGGCAAATATATTGTGGAATTTGGTAATATTTCCCCATAAATAAAAAAATAGGTAAGGTAAATTTTTTTATCACTCTACCTATACACAAAAATTAAAAAATGGTATAATTTAAACAAGAACCACCACAACTGTGCGGTTCACGTAAATTATATATTAAACCTAATTAAGTGGCTGCTTAGACCGCTAATAGGTGTATAAAAGAATGACGGTTGAGTCATTTTTCTTTGTTTCTATTTAGTTGTTATAATTCTATCACAAATGTGCGGATAAAATATTTTTTTATAATTCCTTTTGTGCGAACAAATAAAAAGGGGTAATAGACTGCGCCCAAAAAAGTAAATAAAATTAAAAAATAACTTTACTAAACTTTTAGAGGAGGTGCATTTTTATATGGCAAAAGGGGTCAAAAATAAAATTATAAATAAATAATTAATAATTTATTTAAAAAGGAAATAACAAAAATGAAAGAAAAAATTAAAGTTTTATTTACTGATGTAACTTATTTAATTTGAAATGGTAAAAAACATTATCAATCAACAATAATTGATGGATATACTAAAGAAATTGTTGGTGTGCAGTGATCAAAATATAATGATAACAAAATTGTTATGAACAATTTAGATACTGAAATTAATAAAATTAAACAAACAAAAAAAGATCTCAGTAACATAATAATTCATTCAGATCATAGATTTCAATACACATCAAAAACATATAATAATAAATGTATATCTAATAAAATTAGAATTTCTGTGGGTAAAAATTATCATTGTGCTGACAATATTGTTATTGAAATTTTTCATTCTTTATTAAAAAAGCAAAAATTTATAACAATATTTATTTATCTCATGATGAATATATTAATTATGTTAAAAAATTAAATAAATGATATTCAAGTTGGAAAGAAAAAAATATAATAAATAAAAGTTTATAACTCTTTTATTAATACTTACTAAACTGGGCGCAGTCTACCCTAGCTCCTTTTTTCTTTTTGCCCATACCCTTAAAATAAAAAGCGAACCGAAAAAATAAAAAACCCCGCCCCGTCAGTACAACAAGCGTAGTTGGTAAGGATCTGGTGTTATGGGTGGGCAAGAAAAAATATTGCTGATGATAAATCGTTGAGGATACTTAAACACAGAACAACTTGATTTATTAGTTAATAATAAAAGGCGGGCAACCGAATAACTTTTTAAAACATTGCATAAAAAAGGGTTGATAAAAGTTTGCCAACACACACATCGTAATATTTATTTACTTTCTTATAAAGGTAATACTTTTGTTGGGCGAGAGCATAAAAAAGCAATTAAGATAAAATGTTATGAACTACCCCACCAAGATATGTTGATTAAATGAATTTGTAGTCAAATTGACATTGAGCACCACCAAACTAAGTGGGATTTAAAAATGGAAAACGGCGACCTCGCCGCCTGTCCCGACCTAATTGTTTACAAAACAGATGTAATAATTCAATTAGTCGAGTTTGAACGCACAAGAAAAACTCCCGAGTGTTTTAGAAAAAAATCGATGGTCTCCGAAAATACTATAAAGACAATTACCAAGTCAATTGAATTCCATTAACTCAGACACTCGCTAATTGAATTGTAACAGAAATTAATAAATATGCTTGGTAAGAACTAAACACCTACGAAATTTGAAATAAAGAAAAAAATATTTCATACAAAATTAAAAAAGCATTTGCTCTTTTTATTAATAATCTTTTTTTTGAATACTTATTGTAGCACCATAATAACTATTTGCTGCATAGTATTTGCCTGTTATAAAATGTTTGCCAAATATAAATAAAGCAATTCAAGGCATATAAGGATCTGATTCATTTAACTGCTCAAATTTTAAAATATTAATTTCTGAATAATAATTACCTTGATAGTGTTTATAGCCCGTAAGATTGTCAAAGAAAAATAAATTGTAATCTTTAAGTTTTTTCGTATTTTCTGATTGTTTAAATTTAGATATTAAATAACTAAAAACTTTTGAATTTCCGTATAATCTATTAAGTTTTATTAATTCATTAAAATCATTATTATTTACCTCTATTTTTGTTTCATTTTTGTTTAAATTAGCATTATAAAATTGATAAAATTCTTTTATAAGGTTCCCGAAATTTGTTAACTTTTCATTTATACCATTATCTGTAATACTAAATGTTAAAACTAAATCTTTCTGATTTGAATCTTTAATAAAATCACCGGTTAATTGTAAACCATTAAAAATAAAAGCTCTTATATTAATATTAAAAGTACTTAATATTAAATTGCTACTATTAAAAATTGGAGCTTCTTTTGTTTTAATAAAATTAACAAATTTATTAACAATATCATTATTTCATTTTTTTGCCAATCCTTCTCCCGCTCAATTATGGGGTGAAATAGAATTAATATATTTTACTTTATCTAAATTACTTAAATTTTCATTATTAGTACCAATCAAGTAGCCGTTGTATCCTTTATTTTTAAATGATAAATTACTATCTCTTAAATTTATTAAATGAATATCACCAATAATGGCAAGATTTTTTAATTCGGGATTGTTAGAAATAAATTTTTTTGTTAAATTCTTAAAAATTAAATCAACACTAGAAATATCTTTAGAATAATCAATAACAAAATCTTTATATAGAGAATTAAAATCATTATTATTATCAATAATAACATTAAGATATTTTTTATAATATTCAGACAACTTAGTAGTAATTTTTTTTGTATTTTCTTTTAAAAGAATTTTTAATTTTTTTGTTTCATTTGTTACATTATATTTTAAAAAAATATTATCTGTTAATGAATAATTTTTAAAATTAATACTATAGGGTATTCTTAAATCAACTCTAATTGCTGAAAAAGAATCCATTTTAACATTTGATTCTGAAATTAATTTATCAACAAAAATTTTTCATAAATCTACGTCAACATCAGAGTATTCAATTAATATTGGTAAACTATCAAAAAAATAATTATTATATTCATTTTGTATAGCATTATTAACCTTATCAACTATTTTTTTAAATAAATTAATAAAATATTGTTTAATTTTTTTTTCATCGGGATTGTCACTATTAAGTGTATATTTTTTATTATTGCTTACTTTTTCTAAAATTAAATCAACACCCCCCTTGCCATCAATTATTTCTAAATTATTTATTTCGTTATTAAAATATTTATTTGTTTTATTCTTTATTTCTAAAGCTGTATTTAGATCTAAATTAAATTTATCATAATCTTCTAATTTATTTGGTTGTAATTTTTTATTACAAGCAACAACATTGTTTGTTCCAGTTGTTATTGTTAAACTAAATATACTTAGTATACTTAATATTTTTTTCATTTCATGTATTCCTTTCTGAAATTATTTTTGTGGTTTTGTTTGCTAAATTTTATTATTTTATATAAAAAAATTTTATCATAAAAATTAGACTTCTTGCGTAACCTAATCTAATTATTTTAAAATTCCTATAAAATATTAGACTTCTTGCGATACCTGGTTTTATTATTAAAATATTATTATAAAATATAATTTATGAGGATATTAAATTATGAAATTTGATGAATTTAAAAATATTAATGATAAAGAATGATTAATATTAACAGGAATAAAACAAGATATTTTTAATAAAATGTTAGATATTTTACAAGTAGCTGAAATAGAAAAATTTAAAAAAGGTGGCAAAGCTAATAAATTATCACTAGAAAATCGATTATTGATGACTTTATCGTATTGACGAGAATATCGAACTTATTTTCATCTTGGAAAAAATTTCGGAATTAGTGAGTCTAATTGTTATCGCAATATCAAGTGAATTGAAGATATTTTAATTAAACACCCTGATTTTCAGCAAGTTGCTGGTAAAAAAGCACTAATAAATGATTATTTTAATGATAAAACTATTATTATTGATGTTACCGAAACCCCAATCCAACGCCCAAAAAAAGACAAAAACAATCTTATTCTGGTAAAAAGAAAAAACACACTATTAAAACACAAGTAATTATCGAACAAGAAACCAAAAAAATTATTGCAACAAGTTTTTCGCTTGGTAAAAAACACGATTATGCTTTATTTAAAGAATCAAAAATCGCAATTTTAAAAAATACCAAATTAATAGTTGATAGTGGTTATCAAGGAATACAAAAAATTCACAATAATGTTATAATGCCCACAAAGAAAACTAAGAAAAAACATTTAAATAAAGAACAAAAACAACATAATAGACTAGTTTCAAAAATAAGAATTATTATTGAAAATATTTTTGCTATTCTTAAAAAATTTAAAATTATTACAGAAAAATATAGAAATCGTAGAAAACGATTTAGTTTAAGATTTAATTTAATTGCTTCAATTTATAATTTACAATTATTATAGTTATCATAAAAGATTTATTTAAAATTAACGAATTTGAATAATAAAATAATTTTTCGTTGTGGCAAAATATTAAATTTTTAAATAAAAGACATAATTAATTAAAATTATAATTTTATATTAACCCCTTTTTACAAATATTTGAAATTATTTTAATGGGTTATGCAAGAAGTCTATTTATTAATATACTTGTTGAATATTTAGAGTGATTTAAATAAAATAATTTAACTTAGCCCCCTACTTAAAAACCCTTATAAAATAAGGTTTTTTGTTGCTTGTTTTACTTTCATCATCTGTCGCGCATTGGGCGCTATTTTCGCGGGTAAATGGTAGCAAAAATATTAATTTTTTTTAAAAGATAAATTAATAAAATTAATATTTTTATTAAAAATATTAATTTTATTAAAAAATTAAAAAAGTAATTATTTTGTTAATTTTTGATATATAATATTAAAAATATTAATTTTAATATTTTTATTAAAAATATTAAAAAGAAAAGAAAAAAATGCCACAAACAAAAAAGATTGATATTGATAAATTACCAGATATGCCAGAGCAATTAAATAATACAAAGGATTTTAAAAATATAAAACCCTATGTAAAAAAGAAACAATGAGAAATTATACCAACACTATCTATTTCAAAAGAATTAGCAATTTCTTTTCGAAAAGAAGCAAAAGAAAAAAAGTGAAAATTATCAACATTAATGGAACAAATATTAATTGAAAGATATGGGGAGGAAAACAACAATAATGAAGATGCTTAGTTTTTGTAACAAAAAAGGTGGTGTTGGCAAAACAACGCTCTGCAAAAATGTCGCTTATAAATTAGCGCTTGATGGAGCGGAGGTATTGTTGATTGACCTTGATCCCCAAGCAAATTTAACTATGGAATTTTTTAAAACTAATGATGTTGTTGATATGTCATTAATGGATTTAATATCAAGTAAAAATATTATTAAAAATACTGAAATTAATAAGATTATAAAAAAATCTAAGTATAAAAATATTGATATTATTCCCGCTCAAAAAGAATTAACAAAAAGTAGTTTAATTATCGGAACTATGTATGAGAAATCAGAAACTTATATTATTGCAGATATTATTTATCAATTAAACCAAGAAACTTTTGATGGTTATGATTATGTGTTGATTGACTACCCGCCAACATTAAATGAAATGTCTTTAAATTGGTTAATAATGAGTGATTTAATATTAATTCCCACTAATGATGCAATGCGTAGTTTTAAAGGAATATTAGATTTGCGAGATAATTTAAATGTTATTTGCAGACAGGAAAATAGAAACACGCCTGATATAAAAATTATATTTAATAATATAAAAGAAAATATCAATACTGCGACAATATTAAATTGATTGCAAAAAGAAGACTTAGAAAAATATATTTCAAAAAGTGAAATTAAACATTCTGATATTTTTAAAACAATTGAAAACAAATTATCAAATGTTTGGGAAAATAAACATTACTGGCGGCAAAAACAAGCATACGAAGAACTCATCAAAGAAATCAAATAACGGTTAAAATAGATGAAAATATTTGTGTATTTTCACATTGTGAAGAACAAATATTGCTTGTTGATATAAATGACTTTGTTTTGTGCAGAACATAGAAAGGGGGGTGTTGCTTTTTGGTCAAGATATGAGATTGCTAGTGAATTAGATAATATATTAGAAGGTGATGAAGAATTCCAAAAAGAATTTTTGATTAATATGGTTTGTGATTTTTGTGATGAAGAAATTGAAGAATTACACAAAAATAACACATTTCCGATAAACAAGAAGAAAAATAAAAAACAAAAAAGACAAATAAGAATAAACAAAAGTAGATAAAAAAACGATGAAAAAGCAGAAAATAAAGACACTAAAAATCGTAATTTAATGCTTGTTGATTTTGATTTACAAAAATGTTTGAATTGTAGTTTTACGATTCAAAAAATCGATGATGACTGATTTACAATCAATATGAGAGATAAAAGCTGTGGTAAATAATAAATTATGTTATAATTACTTGCCAAGGTATTTTATATCTTTTGTATTAGTTAAAGTCCTGTGCTACTAAATATCAACTGTATTAAATATTAAGCCTTACATTTTTATCTTAACTTAGCAAAATAAAAAAAACATAAAAATCTAGACTGCGCCCAGTTTAGTAAGTATTAATAAAAGAGTTATAAACTTTTATTTATTATATTTTTTTATTTCCGACTTGAATATCATTTATTTAATTTTTTAACATCATTAATATATTCATCATGAGATAAATAAATATTGTTGTCAATTTTTGCTTTTTTAATAAAGAATGAAAACTTTCAATAACAATATTGTCAGCACAATGATAATTTTTACCCACAGAAATTCTAATTTTATTAGATATACATTTATTATTATATGTTTTTGATGTGTATTGAAATCCGTGATCTGAATGAATTATTATGTTACTGAGATCTTTTTTTTGTTTGTTTAATTTTATTAATTGCAGCGTCTAAATTTTTCATAACAATTTTGTTATCATTATATTTTGATCAATGCACATCAACAATTTCTTTAGTATATCCATAAATTATTGTTGATTGATAATTTTTTTGCCATTTCAAATTAAATAAGTTACATCAGTAAATAAAACTTTAAATTTTTCTTTAATTTTATTAAATTTACGATTTCCTAAATCAGGATATCTAATTATATTTTTATTTTTGGCTTTTTTTATTAATATTTTTTTACGCATCCGTTTTATATATTCGTCTTGAATATTATTTTCATTCATAATTCGTAATACTTTTTTAGCATTATAAATAATGCCATAATCTTCTTTTAAATATTTAGTTATCCGACGATATTAAAATTGTTTTAAATTTTTTTCATAGACTTTTACAATATTCTTTAATGGTTCGTTATCCTTACCATTACTTAAATAATTTTTATATTTATCTCAATAACTACGCTTTAAACCTGTTATATTAAGCAATAATTTTAATAAATATTTGGCACGATTTTCTTTTATAAAAGATACTATTTTTTGTTTATTTAATTGTAAAAGTCACGGAGCTTTTTTAATAATTCATGCCTGACTTTATAATAGTTTAAATCTTTTTTCCCAAATTATTTTTTTGGGATTTTTTTGTAATTAAAATTTCCTTTTTTAAAATTTATTTGTCATGAATTAAGTGTTTTTATATTTACTTTATATTTTTTTGAAATATAAATAAGCGATGTTTGTTAATTTTGTTTTACTGTATTTTTTATAAATTATGCAGTATATGTTTTAAATTTTTGTCCTTTTTTTTGCCATATAAAAATGCACCTCCTCTAAAAGTTTAGTAAGGTTCTTTTTTAATTTTACTTACTTTTTGGGGCGCCGTCTTTTGAGAGTTTTTTATGCATTTTGATATAGTCTTTATTTACTCTTTTATTTAACAAGAGTTATTTTGCCGATTCATCTTACAGGATACAATTAAAAAACATTGAGCAAGAAATGGTAACCATTGCTCTTGCGAGTGCTTGACCGTTTCCAAGTAAACAGTTAAATGACCCACAAGGACTAATAATGGGGGCGAACAACTCCAACCAATCATATTTGACACACATCAAAAACCAAGTCATCAATAAGAGCCGCGTCATAACGCTTTTATTGTGGGTCAGATGGGGGTTTGGAAAAATATTTAATGTTAAAAAACAATTAAATTGATTATATTTTAATAACACAAAAATCTATATTATTGACCCACAACGCGAATATGGTAGTTTTGCCAATTATCATGGTGGGTAAATTATTGAATTTGTTAATAACCCGAAGACAACGATTGGCCCCTTAGAAATCTTTACTGATAATTTTGTCGAACATATTTCGTTTTTAGAACAATGGTTTAAAAATTTGTATATTGATTTAACAAATATTGATCTTGCTAAATTACAAGAATATATTATTCAGTTGTATAAAAATTTTAAAATAACTGCTGATACAAATTTAAAAAAATTATCTCGAAAAGATTATCCAATTTTGACTGTTTTATATAACTTTGTTAATAAAAAAGAACGAGATACTTTGTTAGAAAAAATGCTGTGAGAACTAACCAAAGGAGCGGGTGGCTCCTTGTTTAATGGTGTTAGTACCTTAGAAATTAAAAGCGCCTTGATTGTTTTTGATATTTACAATATGGCAAAATAAAAAAATTGCTAACGCACAAATGTATTTGTTGTTAGCGTTGCTTAACCGTGTTATTAAAAAAAATAAAGAAGATAACTTAAATTTACCACCTGACCAACAGAGCTGAATTTGTATTGCGGCGGATGAGTTTGTTGTTCGACCGAACCCCGACCTTAAAACCCTTTAAATAGGTGTATGCTATTTAAAAACAACTCTTCCGAGGGGTAAGTTATTTATTAAAAAAATTACGGTTGACCCCGCTTGTTTAGATGGTTTAATTCAACACTTAAATAATTTAATTATTTAGATATGTGTGTTAAAATTAATTAAAGTATTAATTTTATTTAATAGACTTCTTGCATAACCCATTAAAATAATTTCAAATATTTGTAAAAAGGGGTTAATATAAAATTATAATTTTAATTAATTATGTCTTTTATTTAAAAATTTAATATTTTGCCACAACGAAAAATTATTTTATTATTCAAATTCGTTAATTTTAAATAAATCTTTTATGATAACTATAATAATTGTAAATTATAAATTGAAGCAATTAAATTAAATCTTAAACTAAATCGTTTTCTACGATTTCTATATTTTTCTGTAATAATTTTAAATTTTTTAAGAATAGCAAAAATATTTTCAATAATAATTCTTATTTTTGAAACTAGTCTATTATGTTGTTTTTGTTCTTTATTTAAATGTTTTTTCTTAGTTTTCTTTGTGGGCATTATAACATTATTGTGAATTTTTTGTATTCCTTGATAACCACTATCAACTATTAATTTGGTATTTTTTAAAATTGCGATTTTTGATTCTTTAAATAAAGCATAATCGTGTTTTTTACCAAGTGAAAAACATGTTGCAATAATTTTTTTGGTTTCTTGTTCGATAATTACTTGTGTTTTAATAGTGTGTTTTTTCTTTTTACCAGAATAAGATTGTTTTTGTCTTTTTTTGGGCGTTGGATTGGGGTTTCGGTAGCATCAATAATAATAGTTTTATAATTAAAATAATCATTTATTAGTGCTTTTTTACCAGCAACTTGCTGAAAATCAGGGTGTTTAATTAAAATATCTTCAATTCACTTGATATTGCGATAACAATTAGCTTCACTAATTCCGAAATTTTTTCCAAGATGAAAATAAGTTCGATATTCTCGTCAATACGATAAAGTCATCAATAATCGATTTTCTAGTGATAATTTATTAGCTTTGCCACCTTTTTTAAATTTTTCTATTTCAGCTACTTGTAAAATATCTAACATTTTATTAAAAATATCTTGTTTTATTCCTGTTAATCTTAATCATTCTTTATCATTAATATTTTTAAATTCATCAAATTTCATAATTTAATATCCTCATAAATTATAT
The DNA here is from genome assembly GCA_028984075.1 of Pieris mannii. Taxonomy (NCBI): domain Eukaryota; kingdom Metazoa; phylum Arthropoda; class Insecta; order Lepidoptera; family Pieridae; genus Pieris; species Pieris mannii. The sequence goes on along the minus strand of JAQFVW010000104.1, from coordinate 33,796 downwards.
TTTATAATAATATTTTAATAATAAAACCAGGTATCGCAAGAAGTCTATTAAAAAAATTACGGTTGACCCTACTTGTTTAGATGGTTTAATTCAACACTTAAATAATTTAATTATTTATATATGTGTGTTAAGATTAATTAAAGTATTAATTTTATTTAATCTATTATGCTATTAATTTTTTTTATTAGTTTAAAATTTTTTAATTATAAAATACTTTAATCAATGAAAGGAATTTTTTATATGTACAGAAATTTTCAAAACAATCAATTATTTACAAAAGAAGTAGATGTTATTTTTGCTGATAAAGCAATGTTTAAAACAATTACCGACAAAAACAATATTCAACGCAATTTATTTTCATTTTATGTAAATGATGAAGGTCAAAATATTAAATGTGTTACTTGAAACGAAGCTGCGGATAATTTAAACAAAGTATTTAATAAAGATACTAAAACAATTGAAATTAAATATCTTCACAAAAAGAACAAAAACACTGACGAACTCGAATACAGTGTCAGAGAATTTAATATTATCAATTAAATTATGTTATATTAACAACGATGTATTTTAAAATACATCACCCTTATAAATTAGGTTTAAATAAAAACACCTTATTAAAATAAGGTACAATGTTTCTTTTAACTGAGAATATGAAATAAAAAACCTTTTTAGGTTATTATTAAATATATAAAGTTAGGAGAAACATTTTTTATATGGCAAGGGGTAAAACTAAAGGGTCAAAAGACCATGATATTGAATTTAAAACTAAAATTATTAACGAATATTACGAATATAATAGACTTCTTGCATAACCTATTAAAAAATTGCAAATATTTGTAAAAAGAAACTAATAGAAAAATATAATTTTAATTAATTATGTTTTTTATTTAAAAATTTAATATTTTGCCACAACAAAAAATGAATTTATTATTTAAATTCTTTAATTTCAAATAAATCTTCTATGCTAACTGCAAATTATAAATTGAAGCAATTAAATTAAATCTTAAAATAAATCGTTTTATTCGATTACGATATTTTTCTGTAATAATTTTAAATTTTTTAAGAATATCAAAAATATTTTCAATAATAATTCTCATTTTTGAAACTATTCTATTGCGTTGTTTTTGCACTTTATTTAAAGGGTTTTTCTTTGTTTTTTTTTTGTAGGTATTAGAACATTATTGTGAATTTTTTGAATTACTTGATAACCACTATCAACTATTAATTTGGTATTTTTTAAAATTGAGATTTTTGATTCTTTAAATAAAGCATAATCATGTTTTTTTTCCAAGCGAAAAACTTGTTGCAATAATTTTTTTGGTTTCTTGTTCGATAATTACTTGTGTTTTAATGGTGTGTTTTTTCTTTTTACCAGAATAAGATTGTTTTTGTCTTTTTTTGGGCGTTGGATTGAGGATTCGGTAACATCAATAATAATAGTTTTATCATTAAAATAATCATTTATTAGTTATTTTTTACCAGCAACTTGCTGAAAATCAGGGTGTTTAATTAAAATATCTTCAATTCACTTGATATTGCGATAAAAACTAGATTCACTAATATCAAAACTTTTAGAAATATGAAAATAGGCCCGATATTCTCGTCAATACGATAAGGTCGTCAGTAGCCAATTTTCTAGTGATAATTTATTATTTTTGCCATCTTTTTTAAATTTTTCTATTTCAGCTACTTGTAAAATATTTAACATTTTATTAAAAGTAGCTTTTTTTGCTCCAGTTAATCGCAATAATTCTTTATCATTAATAAAATTAAATTTATCAAATTTCATAATTTTAATCTCCTATAATTTCTATTTTAATTTAAAAATATTTTATAGGAATTTTCAAATAATTAAATTAGGTTATGCAAGAAGTCTAATATATGTTCGTTTATCAAATTTTTTATCTTTATTGAAAACATTAATTCACCTAGAAATAGTTGCGGTACTTATTTCATATTCTTTAGATATTAAAGATGTTAATTTATTATATTCGTAATATTCATTAATAATTTTAGTTTTAAATTCAATATCATGGTCTTTTGACCCTTTAGTTTTACCCTTTGCCATATAAAAAATGTTTCTCATAACTTTATATATTTAATAATAACCTAGAAAGGTTTTTTATTTCATATTCTCAGTTAAAAGAAACATTGTGCCTTAGTAAAATAAGGTGTTTTTGTTTTTTAACAAAATATTTGATAAATTTATTTATCTGTTGTACATTTTAATTGTTGGTAACTAGATTACTATTGACAATTAAAAAAGGAAGCATAATAACTTTTGAAACACTGTGCTTCCACTTACAATTTTAGATAGCATTACAAAAGTTGAGGTTTTATAAAAAATATAAATAAAATAATTGGATAAATTTTTAAAAATCCTGATTTATTAGTATTTTAAATTCATCAATAATAGTAAAAAAAATACTTTTTATACCAAAACCTCAGCCTTTTTCTTACTACCCAATTTTAACATATTTTATTTAACTTAGAATGTGTTATATTAATTATTATAATTTTGTTTGTGGAAATAGCGGTTTGTTATTTCCCTTTTTATTTGTTTGCACAAAAGTAGTGATAAAAAAATATTTTATCCGCACATTTGTGATATAATTATAACAACTAAATAGAAACAAAGAAAAATGACTCAACCGTCATTCTTCTATACACCTATTAGTGGTCTAAGCAGCCACTTAATTAGGGTTAATATATAATTTGCCTGAACCGCACAGTTGTGGTGGTTCTTGGTTAAATTATACCATTTTTTAATTTTTGTGTATAGGTAGAGTGATAAAAGGGTCGTTCTACCTATTTTTTATTTAATATATCAAAATAAACAAAAATTAAGTTTATACCAGGCTATATTATCTTTGAAATAACCAAAAAGAATATAAAATTTTCTAAATTTTGGAAAATATCAACGCTGATAAGTGGTTTAAATATAGTCAAAACCGCAGAAAGGAGCATATTATTATGCAACAATTACACCAAACCGAACAAAAAAATTATCATTTTGTTAAATTGTTAACCGGCGGTCAGTTTAAAGTATTTAATCAGTTAGATGAACAAAAGCACATGTGTAACTTTTTTGTCCATAAATCAGATATCTATAAACATACACCACTTTCAAATAAGGTTCGGGTTGGTAATAACTTTATCAGCGTGGCAAAAAAAGACATCCACGTCACAAAAACAGACCCTAGTTGGTTTAATGTCGGGGTGCGTGTTTTTGGCACTAATCATATTTATTATGATTGTGGTGCCCGCATTAAAGCTACTGGATGGGACGCAATTATTAAAACCAATATGTACAAATTCCACAGTTTAAATACCCTTAAACGTCAATTTGAAAAATGACAAGCAGTCGAACCCCGTCTTCGTAAGTTTAAAACCCGCGAAGAATTTTTAGCTGACGTTGATAAAAAATACCAAACTGAACTACAGGCAATGGCAAAACAAAAAGCAGAATTTCAAGCCTTAATCAAAGCCAAACACTCTGCAAAATTTAGTACACCAAACAGAGAAAATAATTCTCTTGTTGATGATTATAGCACTGTTTATGAAAAAAACAAGGGGGGGCCACCAAAATTATCCGAAGAAGAAATCGAACAATTATTGGCGGAATTAGACAACTTAGACTAACTCCCCTGTCGAGTTATTCGCTCAACTAGCAACCAAGTAGAGAAATTGCGTAAAACCAAAGATGTAGCAAGACAACGAATTAACAACCACAAGATATGGTCTTTATCATATCGTTTTTACTTTTTGGCAAATCACCTGTTTTTATTATACTTTTTCTTCCAATATAATTCCAAAACTATCCCTATACCAGACTTCTTGCATAACCTAATCTAATTATTTTAAAATTCCTATAAAATATTTTTAAATTAAAATAGAAATTATAGGGGGTTAAAATTATGAAATTTGATAAATTTAATTTTATTAATGATAGACAATTATTGCGATTAACCGGAGCAAAAAACCACTTTTAATAAAATGTTAAATATTTTACAAGTAGCTTAAATAGAAAAATTTAAAAAAGGTGGAAAAACTAATAAATTATCACTAGAAAACCGGCTACTGATGACTTTATCGTATTGACGAGAATATCAGACTTATTTTCATCTTGCTAAAAGTTTTGATATTAGCGAATCTAGTTGTTATCGCGATATCAAGTGAATTGAAGATATTTTAATTAAACACTCTGATTTTAAACAACTCACTGGTAAAAAATCACTAATAAATGATTATTTTAACGATAAAACTATTATTATTGATGTTACCGAAACCCCAATCCAAAGCCCAAAAAAAAGACAAAAATAATCTTATTCTGGTAGAAAGAAAAACACACCATTAAAACACAAGTAATTATCGAACAAGAAACCAAAAAAATTATTGCAACAAGTTTTTCGCTTGGAAAAAAAACATTATTATGCTTTATTTAAATAATAAAAAATCTCAATTTTAAAAAATACCAAATTAATAGTTGATAGTGGTTATCAAGGAATTAAAAAAATTCACAACAATGTTCTAATACCTACAAAAAAAAAAAAAAAAAGAAAGGAAAATCCTTTAAATAAAGTACAAAAACAACGCAATAGAATAGTTTTAAAAATGAGAATTATTATTGAAAATATTTTTGCTATTCTTAAAAAATTTAAAATTATTACAGAAAAATATCGTAATCGAAGAAAACGATTTAGTTTAAGATTTAATTTAATTGCTTCAATTTATAATTTTCAGTTAGCATAGAAGATTTATTTAAAATTAAAGAATTTAAATAACAAATTCATTTTTTGTTGTGGGAAAATATTAAATTTTTAAATAAAAAACATAATTAATTAAAATTATATTTTTCTATTAGTGTCTTTTTACAAATATTTGCAATTTTTTAATAGGTTGCGCAAGAAGTCTACTATATCAAAAAAATAGATATTATATAAATTCCATTTATTTTAATATTAAATTTATTAGTAATTTTATTGAAAATACCATTAATTTAATATATAATTAATATATAAAAAATTAGTAAAAACCTTTCTACATATTAATTATCGTTATGCTTTGGAACTACAATCATTTTGGTAAGCCAAGCCCCCAAAAATTTGTACTCCCAACGTTGTTGATAGCACGGTTATTGGCTTAATATTTGTTGTTCCGCAGGGGGTTTTGTGCAGTCTAAACTGGTTTGTGCAAAAGTATTAGTGATGTTAGAAAGATGAAGAGATTAGATAAAGAAGCCCATGTAGGCGATAAAAATGATGTTTTTAGCGACGGCCGGGACAACTATTTTGCAAGAAATCGGTAATAAAATAATTTCTTATTGAAATGCCAATTTTAATGGGAATAGCAATCGTTATTGGGATTGTTATGGTGGCGTATTATGGTATTGTTGGTAAATTTTTGCCAAAAACTCCGAGCAAGGCAGAAAAACAATTTCTCGTGTGACCTTAGTTGGCATATGTTTGGGGATAGCGATTTTGGCTAGCGCAATTGTTTTAGGTCTAAAAGATATTAGACTTCTTGCATAACCCATTAAAATAATTTCAAATATTTGTAAAAAGGGGTTAATATAAAATTATAATTTTAATTAATTATGTCTTTTATTTAAAAATTTAATATTTTGCCACAACGAAAAATTATTTTATTATTCAAATTCGTTAATTTTAAATAAATCTTTTATGATAACTATAATAATTGTAAATTATAAATTGAAGCAATTAAATTAAATCTTAAACTAAATCGTTTTCTACGATTTCTGTATTTTTCTGTAATAATTTTAAATTTTTTAAGAATAGCAAAAATATTTTCAATAATAATTCTTATTTTTGAAACTAGTCTATTATGTTTTTTTGTTCTTTATTTAAATGTTTTTTCTTAGTTTTCTTTGTGTGCATTATAACATTATTGTGAATTTTTTGTATTCCTTGATAACCACTATCAACTATTAATTTGGTATTTTTTAAAATTGCGATTTTTGATTCTTTAAATAAAGCATAATCGTTTTTTTTACCAAGTGAAAAACTTGTTGCAATAATTTTTTTGGTTTCTTGTTCGATAATTACTTGTGTTTTAATAGTGTGTTTTTTTCTTTTTGCCAGAATAAGATTGTTTTTGTCTTTTTTTTGGGCGTTGAATTGGGGTTTCGGTGGCATCAATAATAATAGTTTTATAATTAAAATAATCATTTATTAGTGCTTTTTTACCAGCAACTTGCTGAAAATCAGGGTGTTTAATTAAAATATCTTCAATTCACTTGATATTGCGATAACAATTAGCTTCACTAATTCCGAAATTTTTTCCAAGATGAAAATAAGTTCGATATTCTCGTCAATACGATAAAGTCATCAATAATCGATTTTCTAGTGATAATTTATTAGCTTTGCCACCTTTTTTAAATTTTTCTATTTCAGCTACTTGTAAAATATCTAACATTTTATTAAAAATATCTTGTTTTATTCCTGTTAATCTTAATCATTCTTTATCATTAATATTTTTAAATTCATCAAATTTCATAATTTAATATCCTCATAAATTATATTTTATAATAATATTTTAATAATAAAACCAGGTATCGCAAGAAGTCTATTATTTTAGGTGTTGCGTAAAGGGGTGATAAAAAATGGTGCAAAACAAAAAAATGTTTAAAAAAAAATTCCGGGTTGGCAAGTCAGCCAAGATAAATCCAATATCATTTAAAAACATAATAGCCATTTAAAATAAAAATATTGTTGTGTAGAAAAGATAGTTAGAAAATTTTTAGCAAAAATTTTGGGAATAGTGCGATGTTTTCTAACTATCTTTTCTACACAACAATATAAATGATTATACTTTTTTTAAAAGTCATAGTAAACATTTATGATATAATAAACAAAACTAAATAGAAAAAATGAAAATGACTCAACCGCCATTCTTCTATACACCTATTAAGCGGCACACAAAGCCAATTATTAGGCTCTCATATAATTTATCTGAACCGCACAGTTGTAGTTTTTCAGGTAAATTATAACATTTTTTAATTTTTGTGTATAGGTAGAATAATAAAAAAAGTCATTGTACCTATTTTTTTATTTATGGGAAAATATTACCAAATTCCACAATAGCTTTGCCGGTTACCGTGGAAAAATTACTAGAAAGGACATTATGCTATGCGCAGAGCAAGTTATGTAAACACAAAAATTGATTATGATATAAATGACGTGCAAAAAGAACAACGAAGAGAAAAACAATGAAAAATTGAAAACCATCCTGGGCGCCTTGCTTTAAAGAAGTGAGAAAAACAATGAAAAAGTGCTTGATTTGAAAACTTAACGAAAGAAAAACAAAAAGAATACAAAATAATTACCAACAAACTAGCTTTAGGCAAGAAAAAGTTTGAATTGGCAAGAGTTCGCCACGAATGAAAACGGAATTGATACAACAATTTAGATAAAGAAAAACAACGCGAATATAAAAAATGCGCTGAACAAATCAAAAAAGAACACGGTTTATAAGAGATATTTTTGGTAGTAAGAAAAAAGTTTAGGTTTTGGTATAAAAATTATTCTTTATTTTAAATATATTTCTAAAACACTGATAAATCAAACTTTTTAAAAGTTATCTAATTATTTTATTTATATTTTTTATAAAACCTAAGCTTTTGTAATACTATCATCATATTTTTAAACTTATTTATTAGCGTTAAAAACAAGCTATAAAATATAAACGGGGGGGGGAGAAGGTATAAAAAATAAAAAATTTCCTAAATTTTGGAAAATATCAACGCTGATAAGTGGTTTAAATTCGCTCAAAAGCACATAAAGGATATTATCAATGACAGATAAAGAACTAGCAAAAAAAGAATATAACAAACAATATTATCAAAAGTAAAAAGATAAAATCAAACAAAATTCCAAAGAATATTATTTAAAAAATATAGATACTGTTAAACAAAAGACAAAAGAATACTACGAAAATAATAAAGAGAAACGAATTGCTTATCAAAGAGATTACTACAAAAATAATAAAGAAAAAGTATTAAAGAAACATAAACAATATCGCTTGAAAAAGCACAGGAAAAAAGAAAGATAAAGGAGACAAAAACAATGGAAAATTTAGTACACCAAACAGAACAAAAAGGAGTGATATAAACATGGCAAAAGAAAACTTGCTTAAATCTAATCTTAATTTAAACAAATCAGAAAAATTAGAAGAAAGTTTGTTATGCTTAAGATAAAATATAAAAACCATTAACTCTGAAAATGTTGAAAAAAAATATTAATAAATAATTACACAAGACTGTTTCGTTTATATAAGAAAAAAATTCATTTTTAAATGAACTGAATCAAGTTTCACAAGCACCATTATCTGGTGAATTACCACGGCGAGACATTGAAATAATAGACTTTTTGCGATACCTGGTTTTATTATTAAAATATTATTATAAAATATAATTTATGAGGATATTAAATTATGAAATTTGATGAATTTAAAAATATTAATGATAAAGAATGATTAAGATTAACAGGAATAAAACAAGATATTTTTAATAAAATGTTAGATATTTTACAAGTAGCTGAAATATAAAAATTTAAAAAAGGTGGCAAAGCTAATAAATTATCACTAGAAAATCGATTATTGATGACTTTATCGTATTGACGAGAATATCGAACTTATTTTCATCTTGGAAAAAATTTCGGAATTAGTGAAGCTAATTGTTATCGCAATATCAAGTGAATTGAAGATATTTTAATTAAACACCCTGATTTTCAGCAAGTTGCTGGTAAAAAAGCACTAATAAATGATTATTTTAATGATAAAACTATTATTATTGATGCCACCGAAACCCCAATCCAACGCCCAAAAAAAGACAAAAACAATCTTATTCTGGTAAAAAGAAAAAACACACTATTAAAACACAAGTAATTATCGAACAAGAAACCAAAAAAATTATTGCAACATGTTTTTCACTTGGTAAAAAACACGATTATGCTTTATTTAAAGAATCAAAAATCGCAATTTTAAAAAATACCAAATTAATAGTTGATAGTGGTTATCAAGGAATACAAAAAATTCACAATAATGTTATAATGCCCACAAAGAAAACTAAGAAAAAACATTTAAATAAAGAACAAAAACAACATAATAGACTAGTTTCAAAAATAAGAATTATTATTGAAAATATTTTTGCTATTCTTAAAAAATTTAAAATTATTACAGAAAAATATCGTAATCGAAGGAAACGATTTAGTTTAAGATTTAATTTAATTGCTTCAATTTATAATTTACAATTATTATAGTTATCATAAAAGATTTATTTAAAATTAACGAATTTGAATAATAAAATAATTTTTCGTTGTGGCAAAATATTAAATTTTTAAATAAAAGACATAATTAATTAAAATTATAATTTTATATTAACCCCTTTTTACAAATATTTGAAATTATTTTAATGGGTTATGCAAGAAGTCTAATACATACTAGCAATTATACAAATTGGTTCTTTAATTAATAAACTAATTTTTAATAATTCACCAAACATTTTAATATTTGAAATAGTCTTACCACTATATCGTGTCCCAATTTGATTAATTTCATTTACTAATTCATATTTCTTAGCAAGGGGGTATTTATTACCAATACTACTATTTTGTAATAACCAATAAGGAGTTTCTAATAAATAAGTAAAATGATTAAGCATTATTATCGCTTTCTTTTTTAATATCTCTAATATCCGTTTGTAAATTAACTATTATTGGCTGTTGATTATTTAAGTTTAATTCTTGTTCTAACTGTTTTTCTTGTAGTTAATATTTATAATTAAATGCTCGTTGTCAATATAATTTAGCACCATCAGGTGATTTCATCATAAAATTAATTATTTCACTTTCAATTCTATCAACTTGTTTTTCAAGTAAAGGAACTATCTTCTCGCTCGCATAAGTATCATATCGTCATTTACGAGAAAGGTTCAATTTATTGGTTAAATCATTCAAAGTATAGGGGATATTAGGTGATTTATTTTGCCAAAATTCATCTATTTTACGATAAAATGTTCGTAAACTTGCTGTTTTTGGATTAAATTCTTTCATTTTTTACTCCTCTTTTCATATTAAAATTGCTATTATTTAAACAATATGATTAAATAAAAGAGTAAAAAATAATTGTAAAAATGTATAAAAGAACTTTCACAAGTTCTTTTTATTATCTATATTTTACACCAAAATAAAAAAAAATAAAGTAATTTACTTTTTTTATTTAAATTAATTTGCTAATAATTAACAATTAAATTATAACACAATAAATAAAAAATAATATTTTTTTTTAATTTTGTAGAAAACTCTTGATATTTATAAAAAACCTTGATTTTATTGACTTTTTACTAAATTACTATTTTTGCAAAAACCTTTATTTGATAAGGGTTTTTGACTCCATCAAGAGTTTTCTACAAAATTAAAATATTTTTTTTGCATTTTTATTATTTTTGTGTTAATGTGTAGAACCAAGGAAAGAGGGTAAAAAAATGACAAATATTGATAACAGATTTTTTAAGAATTTTAATAATTTGTTAGATAAACAAAGTATTGAAATAATTCAACAAAATTTAGAAGATTGTGATGAATGAATTTTTAAAAATTATAAAATTAATGAAACTTTAAAAGAATTTAAAGATTATAAAGTAAAAGAAATAAAACCAAGAACATTAACTATTTTAAATGGGAAAATAACTTTTAAAAGAAGAAAATATTATAAAATTAATCCAGAAACAGGTAAAGAAGAATATATTTTTCCTTTGGATAAACTTTTAGTAATTAAAAAATGACAAAGAATAGATAATTCTGTTAAAGAAAAAATATTATCATTTATTGGTAATAAAAAAACATATCAAGATATTTTAGATACTATAGAACATGTAAAAATTTGTATAAAAACAATTTCAAATATTATTAAAAATGCAAAAACTGATAAAGAATATTATATTAATAAAACTGATAAAAAAATAAAGGTACCTCATACTTTATATATTCAAATTGATGGAACTTATTTAAAAATGTGAAATGAAAATAAAAAGGGGAAAGAAAAAATAAAAAAACATAGTATATTTTCAACTGTTCATACTGGTTTTAATAAAACAAAATCAACTAAAAAAAGACCTGTAATTGCAAATAAATTAGGTGTTATAGAACTAGATAATATTCCAGAATATATTAAAAAAAATAGTAAATTAATTAATTTTGTTAGTAAATTACTTACATTAATTACCAGTTATTATGACATTAATGACAATATTGAATTTATGGTATTAGGAGATGGTGCACTTTGAATTAAAAATATGGTAAAATTTATTCAAGAACATTTTCCTAAAAATAAATTACATTACACGATAGATAAATTTCACCTTACAAGTAGATTTAAAAAATTATATCCTTATCAAAGTAAAAACAAACAAAATAAAGAAACATACCATAAAGCAGTCGATTATTTTTTTAATGCTAAATATGAAGAATTATTAGAATGTTTAGAAAACAGTGCTTCTTTTATAAAAGAATCAAAAATGAAATTCTTAAAAGAGACAATTAAATTAATTAAAAATAATGAAGAAGGTGTCAGAAATCAAACATTATGAAATAATACTGGTTGTCATATTGAGGGTGATATATCACATTACTGTAAAGGTGTTTTGGTTAAAAAAGCAACTTATCATGAAAAAACTATTAAAAATAAATTAAATAATAGTATGATGAATTTTAAAAATAAAATTAATTTATTTAATACTAATGAACCATTAGAAGAAAATAGAATTAATTATTCAGTTAATAATTTTGTAAATAATAGTTTACAATTAAACTTATATTTTTATTAATTTTATCTAAATAAATTAAATAACTTTAATAAACATGTATTTTTGTCGTGGAAAAATTTAAAAATAATGAAAAAATATATTGACAATAAAATTAAAAGTAACACAATTTAATTAAGTAAGTGTCATATTATTCCACAATTTCTAAGATATTAATTAAAACCCTTAAATAATACATACAACCGAAAAATTAGAAATTGATTATGTAACTAAACAAGTAAAAGTTATTAGAAAGTTAAAAACACGATTATACAGTACTATTACCGACTTATATATTGATGATGCTAAATGAAATAACTATACAACTTTACAAAGAGAAGAAATATTACCACTTAATTTTATTCCAATTCAAATTATTCCTAATAACCCTAATTTTGAGCCTTCTGCTCGTTATGGTAAACAATTTGCTAGTATTTTAGATATTATTGCTGAAAAGACAATGTTAGATCCATTATTAAATAGTGGTAAATTTACTATTAATACTAATGGTGTGACTGGTGTTGTTGACCAAGAAATTAGTAAAATGTTGGCTTCATTTATTGAAAATGATTTGTTATTAGTTGAAGGAGACCCTGATAGTAATTTTCAACCAGTAGACTATATTGCTGGTAATTTTAAAGGTGAACAATTAACTAAAATATATGATTGATTATTAACTAATGACTAGACTTCTTGCATAACCCATTAAAATAATTTCAAATATTTGTAAAAAGAAGTTAATATAAAATTATAATTTTAATTAATTATGTCTTTTATTTAAAAATTTAATATTTTGCCACAACGAAAAATTATTTTATTATTCAAATTCGTTAATTTTAAATAAATCTTTTATGATAACTATAATAATTGTAAATTATAAATTGAAGCAATTAAATTAAATCTTAAACTAAATCGTTTTCTACGATTTCTATATTTTTCTGTAATAATTTTAAATTTTTTAAGAATAGCAAAAATATTTTCAATAATAATTCTTATTTTTGAAACTAGTCTATTATGTTGTTTTTGTTCTTTATTTAAATGTTTTTTCTTAGTTTTCTTTGTGGGCATTATAACATTATTGTGAATTTTTTGTATTCCTTGATAACCACTATCAACTATTAATTTGGTATTTTTTAAAATTGCGATTTTTGATTCTTTAAATAAAGCATAATCGTGTTTTTTACCAAGCGAAAAACTTGTTGCAATAATTTTTTTGGTTTCTTGTTCGATAATTACTTGTGTTTTAATGGTGTGTTTTTTCTTTTTACCAGAATAAGATTGTTTTTGTCTTTTTTTGGGCGTTGGATTGGGGTTTCGGTAGCATCAATAATAATAGTTTTATCATTAAAATAATCATTTATTAGTGCTTTTTTACCAGCAACTTGCTGAAAATCAGGGTGTTTAATTAAAATATCTTCAATTCACTTGATATTGCGATAACAATTAGCTTAACTAATTCCGAAATTTTTTCCAAGATGAAAATAAGTTCGATATTCTCGTCAATACGATAAAGTCATCAATAATCGATTTTCTAGTGATAATTTATTAGCTTTGCCACCTTTTTTAAATTTTTCTATTTCAGCTGCTTGTAAAATATCTAACATTTTATTAAAAATATCTTGTTTTATTCCTGTTAATCTTAATCATTCTTTATCATTAATATTTTTAAATTCATCAAATTTCATAATTTAATATCCTCATAAATTATATTTTATAATAATATTTTAATAATAAAACCAGGTATCGCAAGAAGTCTACTATAAAATAAATCGCCATTATGTTCCCGCAATTGCTAAAGGAGCGCAGCAAACCCAAGCGGAAGTTGCTGGTGTAAATATTCAAACAAACGCATCATACGAACAAATGATATATATTAGAGAAATTAAATTAACTGAATTTATTATTAAGTTAATTAAATATGATAATGCGATTTTAAATAGTAGAACATTCAATATTAAAAATATTAACGAGTTAATTGTTGATGTTCACTTACCAGTAAATGCTACTTTAAACAGACAACTAAAAAATAATGAAAATATTATCAATATGCCTAATGAAAAAGGAGAACAAGAATAATGTTAAAACCATCGGAAAAAATGTTAGCACAATTAGCAACTGACGAACCAATTGACTATTTCATTGATAGTATTCCGTTAGATTTTGCTAACCAATCACAATATAGCGACCCAGATTTAGAACAATTATTTACTGAAGACCGTGCAAGAAAATTATATATTTATAAAATTAATAATCTTGTTAAGACAAAGGAAAAACCAACCTTAAACTACTCTCAAAATATCGTTAAAATAGGTTTTATTGATAAAGATGAGTATATTAAGATTATTGGTTATGAAATCAGTGACTTTAATTTTAAATTACAAATTCAGCAAAATACGACAATCCAAGACAATAGCACAAGTTATATATTAGACTTCTTGCATAACCCATTAAAATAATTTCAAATATTTGTAAAAAGGGGTTAATATAAAATTATAATTTTAATTAATTATGTCTTTTATTTAAAAATTTAATATTTTGCCACAACGAAAAATTATTTTATTATTCAAATTCGTTAATTTTAAATAAATCTTTTATGATAACTATAATAATTGTAAATTATAAATTGAAGCAATTAAATTAAATCTTAAACTAAATCGTTTTCTACGATTTCTATATTTTTCTGTAATAATTTTAAATTTTTTAAGAATAGCAAAAATATTTTCAATAATAATTCTTATTTTTGAAACTATTCTATTATGTTGTTTTTGTTCTTTATTTAAATGTTTTTTCTTAGTTTTCTTTGTGGGCATTATAACATTATTGTGAATTTTTTGTATTCCTTGATAACCACTATCAACTATTAATTTGGTATTTTTTAAAATTGCGATTTTTGATTCTTTAAATAAAGCATAATCGTGTTTTTTACCAAGTGAAAAACTTGTTGCAATAATTTTTTTGGTTTCTTGTTCGATAATTACTTGTGTTTTAATAGTGTGTTTTTTCTTTTTACCAGAATAAGATTGTTTTTGTCTTTTTTTGGGCGTTGGATTGGGGTTTCGGTAACATCAATAATAATAGTTTTATCATTAAAATAATCATTTATTAGTGCTTTTTTACCAGCAACTTGCTGAAAATCAGGGTGTTTAATTAAAATATCTTCAATTCACTTGATATTGCGATAACAATTATCTTCACTAATTCCGAAATTTTTTCCAAGATGAAAATAAGTTCGATATTCTCGTCAATACGATAAAGTCATCAATAATCGATTTTCTAGTGATAATTTATTAGCTTTGCCACCTTTTTTAAATTTTTCTATTTCAGCTACTTGTAAAATATCTAACATTTTATTAAAAATATCTTGTTTTATTACTGTTAATCTTAATCATTCTTTATCATTAATATTTTTAAATTCATCAAATTTCATAATTTAATATTCTCATAAATTATATTTTATAATAATATTTTAATAATAAAACCAGGTATCGCAAGAAGTCTAATGATTGATGAAAAAGATATTTTAATTAATGATATTTCAAAACAAGATAAAGAATTTTTAGAATCTTATGATTTAAAAATAATATCTATTAATGAACCAATTAGTGAAGACAACAAAAATGAATGCTATATCATTGAAGAATATAAACGCCCTTATTCACCTGACGGCATTGACATTATTAAATCTACACATTTAGTTAAAATAACTGATTTTAAATGAAAAAACCAAAATAGTATTCATTTAGTATTACAAAAATCATTGCCCGAAGATACAGTTTTTACTGGGATTGAAATTAAATATCCTAAATCAATGTTATTTTGTAATATTAAATGCTGAGGCAATGTCAATGGTGTTTATTCTTATCCTTCATCAATAGTTGAAAACGCTAGTTTAGTACCTTTGTTATCAATGCCCATCGAAACAAATCCTAACGTACGAATATTTCAGTATTGATTTACTGAAAGTTTTTTACCATGAAGTATTGTCAAAAACTATATTAAAGGAAAAGATATATTAGGTTTATTAGATGTTAAAGAATTAAATATTATTTTATTAAATTATTTAACATACCGTTATAATTATGATCGTAAATTTCAGGGTGCAAAATACGATGCAAAAGGTAATCCAACCAATAAAGCGGCCGAACTACGCCAAAAATTCGAAGGACAAAAACCCGAAGATGTAATCGATGGTTTATTTGAAAAATGAAAATTAGATAATTATAAATCTTTAAATGATAATGCTGTAAAAAGATTTAAAAAAATTATCTATATGTTATCAAACTATACATATAGTAAATACGCAATTAATAAAGGTTATAATGACGATATTAAATTGTTTTCTCCTTATTATTTTGAATTAGTTTCAACTCCTAATAAAATAGAAGATGATTATTGAGAATTTAAAGATTGTCAAGTACTATTAAATTCATCATATTTTAATTTTTCTGGTGGACCTACTCCACCTAAAAATTATTGAAAAGAAGTTTATAAAAATGATAATGTATTTAATCAAATTAATGCTAAATGATATTTTGTGGTGTGGCGTGATAGCAAAAATATTAATTAAAATATTAATAAATTTAACAATAATAAAGAAATTATTTTAATAACTGGTGATACAAGATTACAAAAACAAAAATTTGGTAGTGAATATGATTTGGCTATAAGAGTTCCAGAAATAAGAAACATGATTATTTGAAAAGAAGATGGTGGAACTTATTTTAAATCAGTTTATCGTTGAAATGGTGATAATGAACCAAATATACCAATTATTGACCCAAAAACTGGACAAATTATCGATTGAAATTTAAAACAATGAAATAAAATTAATAGTAATGATGAAATTAAAGTAACTATTAAAAACAAAGATATTTCAGAAAACCCTGTTTATCAACTAGAAGCAAATTTTTTTAATTGATTATCAATAACCAATGAATTAGAAACAAATAATATACCTTCTCTTATTCCTAGTGAAGTTAAATTATCTGATGGTGAATATGGTAAATATTTAACTAATTTAATTGTTTCTAATGACAAAATAGAAGAATATTTAAATTATTTTTCGCAACAAAATAAATTACTTTATTCTAAGACAGATTGAACAAGTATTATTAAAGATTTAGTTGAAGATAACATTAAAATAACTTATGACGAAAAAATATTTATTTTAAATCAAATTGAAATGTCAGGAATATGATGTTATGGAAATTATGATATAAATATTTTTATTGAAAAACAAAATGAAAAAATTGTTCAAAAAAAAGATATTAACTTAGAATTAATTCAAAATACTCCGGTCGGAACTAAAGTCAGTGGAAAAGACAGAAATACATATTTACAATTAATCGAATATGATACATGATATTTATATAAAAATGGTGTTGAAGATGAAAAATATTATTCAAATAAAGCAGTTATTGATTTTTTAAAACGATCAAATAGTGTAATATTTTCCTATCCACCCACAAAAGAACAAATTAATATTAATAATTTACAATTATTTAATAGAAATAATGAAAAACTATCCTTAATTACATTAGAAATATAAAAAGTTATTTAGATTTATAAATCTAAATAACTTTTTAATTTATTTTTAACATCTATATTTGGTTCATTATCACCATTTCAACGATAAACTGATTTAAAATAAGTTCCACCATCTTCTTTTCAAATAATCATGTTTCTTATTTCTGGAACTCTTATAGCCAAATCATATTCACTACCAAATTTTTGTTTTTGTAATCTTGTATCACCAGTTATTAAAATAATTTCTTTATTATTGTTAAATTTATTAATATTTCAATTACCATTTTTGCTATCACGCCACACCACAAAATATCATTTATTACCAACCTTATTAAATGGTGTTTCTTGTGGTGCTATTCATTCTAAAATAAAATCTTTTGTATTTATATTATTTTTCTTTTTTAAATCTGATAATTCTTCTTTTGTATATTCTTGTGGTTTATTACAAGCAACTAAACTGGTTGTACTTGTTCCAATTAAAGTGATTGTTCCAAAAAAACTTAATATTTTTTTCAAAATTATTGAGTATATAAATTTATGTTTGTTTTTTAAATTTTAATATACAATTCAATTTTTAATAATTAAGAAGAATGACCACATATAGAACTAATTACTGATAAACCAGATGAAATATAAGAACCAATTACAGGAATTAATCCAGTAACAGTTGCTAAAACCCCTGTGCTTGTAGAACAATTTTTAAATCCATTGGATGATGAAGAATTAATTTCATTAATTTCATTAATTATATTTGAAATTTCATTTTTTAATTCTAAAACATTATTTTCTAAAACAGAAATTCTAGAACTTAATTCTCTTATATTTTCTTTATTTCTTAGAATTTCCAAATTTTGATTAAATTCACGCAAATATTGTAAAAATATTTGAATTTTATTATTAACATCATTTTTTGATAACAAATTAATATCTGTATTATTTAATTTCTTTATTCAGTTTGTAAAATTTTTAACTCAAATATTAAAAATATGTTCATTTACTAATATACTTTCAAAAGAATAATATTCATTAAACTTACTTGCATCTTGTGATTTAAAATAGATTCTACCATTTAATTCAAAAATTCAATTATTATCAATTTTATATGACTCATAAAATTTTTTATATTCATATATTTGAATTATATTTGAATTATTTTTATTTTTTTTATAAAGTTTAAAATTGTCATTAGAAAAATAATATTCATTATTATAAAGATTTATTTTTTCCTTATATTTTAAATAATTTTCTTGATAAAGAATATTTGTTCTAGTGGGTTCCCCTGACCCAAAGTATTTATAATATCTATTGTTATGAACAAAAGTAATTTTACTTAAACCATCAGAATTATTAAATTCTAAATTGTGAATATTTATATCTTTAAAAATTACTTTTATCTCATTGGTAGTGGGACTATATTTATAAATTTTTTCATATCCTGTCATAAAATTAGTAACAAAATATAATTCATTATTTAATGCTACTCCATAGGTAATTGCTGGATTAGTGTCGTTGTTATCATTTATATTATATACATTATTACTTATTTTATCTTCAATATTATATTCAAATATTGATCCGCCATAAGAAACTACATATAATTTATTGTTTAATATTACACCAAATTTTAAATTTTTATTTGATTTTAATACAATATTAGACGTCATATTTTTTAAATTATATTCAATTACTTTTTCAGAAGTAACAAAATAAATTATATTTTCATTATAAATTACTGGTTTATTTAAATATTCATTAGTATCAGAAACTTTAATTGTTTTTAAAAAATTAATATTTGTCTTAATTTCTCTTTTATTTCTATTTAAAGTTTCTAAATAATTAATTTCACTATTTAATTTTTCTTCTTTTTGATAAGGACTAGCGGCAATTGTTGTTGGTACAGCAGTTCCGCCAATTGTTACAACAATTAATAAACTTAAAAGTTTTTTCATTTTGTATAATTTCCTTTCTTTTATCTTGAAACTTTTTATCAATATTTATTGACATTATATATATATATATATATATATATGCAAGTCAAGCATTTTTTAAATATATTATATTTTAGAAACGAGGAAACTATTTATATGATTATTATTTTGATTTTATTGTACTAATCTGGGCTCGCGGTAATTTTCATAAGTTTTGCGAAAAATGACTTAAAGTTTAAAAAAACTTTTGCCGCGCTTTTCAAAATACTTGGGAAAAATTCTAAGCGTTAAGCGAAGAATTTTATAAAGGTTCTCAATTTTTTTTGAAAGAATCTCAAAATTTTTTTAACTTTAATCATTTTAATCATTTTATCACAAAAATTTAAGAAAATCAACCGCTCGCCCAAAATTGTATTTTTATATTTAAATATAAAAATACAGTTAATTATTTCCTATAAAATAAGGGTTTTTTGTTCCTTGTTGTTAAATATCGTCTGTAACGCATTGAAAGATATTTTTATAGGGGGAAACAATAAAAATGTGCTTAATATTATTTATTTTTATATTTTATATTATATAATTAATATAATTTATTATATTAATTATATAATATAAAAAAATATTATATTCTTAAGAATATTTTATATTATATAATTAATATAATAAATTATATTAATTATATAATAAATTAGAAAGGAATAAAATTATGCCAGTAATTAAGAAAAAAAACACATTAGAAATTATTGATAATTATGTGTCTTTTAAAAATAAAATAAAAGATAACAAAAAAGTTTTATTACCTAATACAACTTGTGATTTTTATTTAGTAGAAACTTTTAAAAAAGAAGCACAAGAAAAAAAATGAAAAATGTCTACTTTAATGAATGAAATCCTTAAAGAACGATATGGAGGAAGAAACAAAAATAATGAAGATGATTAGTTTTAGTAATAAAAAAGGTGGGGTGGGCAAAACAACCCTTTGCAAAAATGTCGCCTACAAGTTTGCTTTGGAAAATAAAAAAGTTTTAGTAATTGATTTAGATACACAAGCAACAATTTCTTTTGGTGTTAGTAACAAAAACATAGATTTTAATAAAACTTTAAATAAAGTTATTTTGGATTTAGAAGAAATAAAAGTTAAAAAAGTAATTCAACTAACAAAATATAAAAATATTGACATTATTGTTGGTGGTGAAAAACTACGAAATATAAATTTGTTAATTAAAGAATTATATAATAATTATCAAAATCAAAAAGAAAATATAGCCGAAAATATTTATATAAAAAACCAAGAAACTTTTGATAATTATGATTATGTGTTGATTGATTATCCGCCAACAGTGGATGATTTTTCACTAGATTGGTTATTAATTAGTGATTTAATTTTAATTCCTATAAATGAAGGTGTAAGTAGTTTTAAGGGAATATTAGATTTAATTAATAGTTTAAAATATATGGCAAATAAAACTGAACGAAATGTACCAAAATATAATATTATTTTTAATAATATAAAAGATAATGAAAATTTAGAAATAATAGAAAGTTATTTAAAAGAAAAAAATATTTTTAATTGTTGCTTTCCTTTTCAAATTAAAAGTTCAAAATCTTTTTTATCTGCTGAAAACGAATTAGCAAGTATTTGGGATAGTCAATATTATTGAAGGCAAAAACAAGCATACGAAGAACTAATCAAAGAAATCAAATAAATATAAAAAGGAGAAATTATATTATGCACAAATTAATAAGTTTAGATGAAGATTTAAGCAAATGTGAAAATTGTAGTTTTGTTATTCAAAAGATAGATGATAAATGATTTACTATCAATGAAGGAGAAAGAAAATGCGGTAAATAATTTAATAATAAAAGATTAAAATTGCTTAAAGCAATTTTTTATATTCCCATTTTAAAACGATATGGATATGAGCCATAGAACAAAGAATCGTATGGGTCATGATACATTTTAGTATCGGGTGTGTTTGTTTTGGTATCGCTAAACCTTAATTCACTGATACACTTATCTAAAAATGGGAAGTTGTCTAATATGCCATATATTTTGCCTTGAACAAACATTTTTCTTATTCATGTTACACGATTAATTATTCCCGCTTCTTTATTAAGGGATGTCTGATGTTTTTTGGCTTTAAACATTTTAATTTTATAACCTAAATAAGGGTAAATATCTTCTTGCAATTTTTGCATAAAATCGTGGGCATTAATATCATAATGAAATGTTGCATATTCAAAACCATCAAACTTATCAAAAGTATTGATTATTCATTGTCCATAATGTTCAACTATTTCATTTAAATTCATTGCGTTTTTTGGGGTAACAACATTTTCTTCAATTAAATATTTATCATATTCATTATTTTCATTAATTTTATAGCCACTAAATAAAAATACTGTATGGTCTTCACTACCATTAGCATAATCGACACCAATTGAATAACTATCAAATTGATATTGTTTTGTATTGGTATTATAAAAATCTTGTAAATTATACTCTTTAATATATTTACGATAATTTCGTAAAACATAGATACTAGGGTCATTATCATTAGACTTCTTGCATAACCTAATCTAATTATTTTAAAATTCCTATAAAATATTTTTAAATTAAAATAGAAATTATAGGAGATTAAAATTATGAAATTTGATAAATTTAATTTTATTAATTATAAAAAATTATTGCGATTAACCGGAGCAAAAAAAGCTACTTTTAATAAAATGTTAAATATTTTACAAGTAGCTGAAATAGAAAAATTTAAAAAAGGCGGCAAAACTAATAAATTATCACTAGAAAATCGGCTGCCGATGACCCTATCGTATTGACGAGAATATCGGACTTATTTTCATCTTGCTAAAAGTTTTGATATTAGTGAATCTAGTTGTTATCGCAATATCAAGTGAATTGAAGATATTTTAATTAAACACTCTGATTTTCAACAACCCGCTGGTAAAAAAATCACTAATAAATGATTATTTTAATGACAAAACTATTATTATTGATGTTACCGAAGCCCCAATCCAACGCCAAAAAAAAGACAAAAACAATCTTATTATGGTAAAAAGAAAAAACACACCATTAAAACACAAGTAATTATCGAACAAGAAACAAAAAAAATATTGCAACAAGTTTTTCGCTTGGAAAAAAACATGATTACGCTTTATTTAAAGAATCAAAAATCTCAATTTTAAAAAATACCAAATTAATAGTTGACAATGGTTATCAAGGAATTCAAAAAATTCACAATAATGTTCTAATACCTACAAAAAAAACAAAGAAAAACCCCTTAAATAAAGCGCAAAACAACGTAATATAATAGTTTCAAAAATGAGAATTATTATTGAAAATATTTTTGCTATTCTTAAAAAATTTAAAATTATTACAGAAAAATATCGTAATCGAAGGAAACGATTTAGTTTAAGATTTAATTTAATTGCTTCAATTTATAATTTACAATTATTATAGTTATCATAAAAGATTTATTTAAAATTAACGAATTTGAATAATAAAATAATTTTTCGTTGTGGCAAAATATTAAATTTTTAAATAAAAAAAATAATTAATTAAAACTATATTTTTCTATTAGTGTCTTTTTACAAATATTTGCAATTTTTTAATAGGTTATGAAAGAAGTCTATTAAAATAACGTTCGATATTCCATAGGAACGATTTTTTATAGAAAGGTAGGCGTTTAAAATGTGGGGAAAAATATAAATTGGCGATATAAAAATATTAGCAATAAAAATTTTTATTGATTTATTTTTATTTTAGCAATACCTTTTATGCTTGTATGTTTAATAAATTGTGCATCGGCGATTATTATTATGTTTTTAAAATACCATACACTAGATTTTAAAAAATTTTATATTGCTTATGCTGATAAATAAAGTTGGTTAATTTCAATTGTTTTGTTTATTATTGCGTTCTTATTTTTCTTGTGATTTTATGTAAGTCATAAAACAGACAATATGGGTAGTCCTAAAAAAACAAAAATCAAACAAAGCAAGTAATAAATAATTTAAAACATTACAATTAAAAATGCTTGCTCTGAATAATAAGTATGGCATTCCAAAAAATAATTTAACTCAACACACTTTATTGGTTGGAACAACGGGAAGCGGTAAAACAACGACATTAATGTTTTTAGCAAAACAATTAACTCAAATATTTAAAAAAACTACAATTGTTATTGATGGTAAAAAGGGTATTGATTTAATTAATAAAGTTAAACAATTAGACCCTAACGCTTTTATTTTAGAAATTGGTGGTTCAACGGAATATAACCCGCTTGCGACAAACAATAGCGCTGTCTTATTTGATAAGATAATGTCATTGTTTGATTTTTCAGAACAATATTATATAGATAAGACAAAACATTATTTATTAATTTTATTAGATGTTATTAAAAAACATAAACTTGACATTACTTTAAACAATATTATTGAAGACTTTAATATTGAAAAATTATTAAAGTTAGTTGATTTCAAAAGTGTAAATTATGATATGCTTAGCAATAATTTTGTAGAAAAAGAAATATCCGGGATAATTAGTAAACTTGATATTACTAATATACAGTTAAATAATTCAATTGGTATAAGTAATATTTTACTTGAATTAATTACTAAACATAAAACGACTTTGTTTAGCAATTAATTCCTTGAAATACCCCGAGTTGGCGGGTTCGGTTGGTAAAATAATTATCCAAGACTTAAAAGAATTAACTACACTAAAACCAGTTAATCAGAAAATCAATGTTATTTTAGATGAGTTTAATGTCTATGCAAGCGAAACTATTATCATCTTTATAAATAAGTCGCGTAGTTTTAATCATAAATGTTTCTTGTCATTTCAAACAATCAATGATTTAAAAACAAACAATATAAATTTAACGTATACTATTTTTGCAAATGTTATCACTATTGTTTGTCATAACATTAAAGATCCTAACACTTCTTAATATGCGGCAAGTGTCTTTGATACCCAAGAAACCGAGAAACTAACGCGATAAACTTGATTTTAAAAACAACACAGCCGATATGGGTTCCTTGCTTGCAGTGGGAGAGTTTGTTGTTCATCCGAACAACCTTAAAACCCTTTAAATAGGTGAATGCTATTTAAAAACCACTCTTCCGAGGGGTAATTTATTTATTAAAAAAATTACGGCTCACTCTACTTGTTTAGATGGTTTAATTAAACACTTAAATAATTTAATTATTTAGATATGTGTGTTAAAATTTATTAAAGTATTAATTTTATTTAATCTATTATGCTATTAATTTTTTTTATTAGTTTAAAATTTTTTAATTATAAAATACTTTAATCAATGAAAGGAATTTTTATATGTACAGAAATTTTCAAAACAATCAATTATTTACAAAAGAAGTAGATGTTATTTTTGCTGATAAAGCAATGTTTAAAACAATTACCGACAAAAACAATATTCAACGCAATTTATTTTCATTTTATGTAAATGATGACGGTCAAAATATTAAATGTGTTACTTGAAACGAAACTGCGGATAATTTAAACAAAGTATTTAATAAAGATACTAAAACAATTGAAATTAAATATATTCACAAAAAGAACAAAAACACTGACGAACTTGAATACAGTGTCAGAGAATTTAATATTATCAATTAAATTATGTTATATTAACAACGATGTATTTTAAAATACACCACCCCTATAAATTAGTTTTAAATAAAAACACCTTATTAAAATAAGGCACAATGTTTCTTTTAACTGAGAATATGAAATAAAAAACCTTTCTAGGTTATTATTAAATATATAAAGCCAGGAGAAACATTTTTTATATGGCAAAGGATAAAACTAAAGGGTCAAAAGAGCATGATATTGAATTTAAAACTAAAATTATTAACGAATATTACGAATATAATAGACTTCTTGCGTAACCTATTAAAAAATTGCAAATATTTGTAAAAAGACACTAATAGAAAAATATAATTTTAATTAATTATGTTATAACTACCGAAAAGGTTAAAGTTACCCCAAATATTAACAAAAATAAAGAAATTAAATCATCTGAACATGAAACTAATATACTTAAAAAGAGAACATATTGATATTTTAATGATAGTTCTGAAAAAATAAAATCTCAAGTTCAAGATAAATTTAATAAAGAAAAAGCAGAAAATAAAATTAAAGAATTTGAATCAAAATCATTGGATTATTCCGGAAATTATTCAAAATTAATTGGAAATAAATATATAGAAATTAATAAAAACAATATTTTATCATCTATTAATAAAATATCTAATAATACATTAGAAAATAAAAACGAAATTAAAGATGATTTAGTTAGAATTATTTTTATGACATCTGAATCAATGCGTTTTTTCTCAATTAGAGAAAAAGTAGATAGTGTATTAAATAATGATGAATCAATTAATTGAAAAAATTATAAAAATACACTAAATAATTGAAATACACACAGTCAAAATTATTATAAAATGAAAACCGGAAAAGAATTTACTGATGAAGAAAAACAAAAAATATATGATGTTTCTATTTTACTTCCAAATGAAAATAAAGAAATAGGTCAAAGCTCAAGAGCAACAGAACAAAAAATGAAAAAAATATTAAGTATTTTGGGAATAATTAGTTTAATTACTAGCGGAAACGTCAATTTAATAGCATGCGATAATAGTGCATTAACATCAGAAAAATTAGCAGAATTAAAAGAGGAAAACAGCAAAATTATAAATAGCAATAAATTAGAATGAATAGAACCACAAGAAAAACCATTTATTGTCAAATGCATTAAATGGTTTTTCATTTGTATAAACTCTTGTAAAATGTTCTAAAATATAAACGCTACTGTTTTTAATATATTTTTCAAGTTCATTTAATTCTTGTGTTTTTCTATGTTCTAAATTTGTTAAATAATTTTTAACATCTTTTAATTGGTTTTGTTTTTCTTGTAATAGTTCGCTTTCTTATTTAATTTTTTTAGTGATTGTTAATAGTTTTGATGGGTTGCGATTTGACCCCATTAAAATTGGCAATAAATATTTACTTTCATCTTTGATATTTTCAATAGTTTTAAGAACACTAATATCTTTTTTAAATTTCGCTTTAAAACTTATTAATGGAAATTCGTAAATGCCGTTATTAGGTTTTTGATTTAAATTATCTTGGATTAATTGTGACACTTTGTTACTTATTTTTACTTCAACGGGGTTGCCAAATTCTTTTAATTCGCCATTTATTATTTTTGCTTTTTTATTTAAATCAACTTTAACTGCAACATAATAAGTTTCATTATTTTTTATGTGATTTAAATCAAAAAGATATTTTGTTTCTTTTTCTAATTTAATAATACGACCACAAACACTTAAATATAACTGCGTATTAAAAGTAAATTCAACACCATCGTTTGTTATTTTATATGTATATTTTATTTTTTCACTTTAATTTTGGATTAAAAAACCAGTTGAATTTTGCTATATAGTTTCGCCATTAGGTAAGGGTGTTTTTGTTTGTTGTTTTAATAACAAATCGTATAATATTGCTTGGTCTTTTTCTAAAACAACATCACCGTTATCAAATGTTATTTTTCTAATTCCCATTTTTTATTTTCCTTTATTTTGTATCATCATCGTTTTTGATTATTGTTTCTATTTTTTCATCGTTTAATTGATCGTATTCTCTTTTAATTTTATCTTTTAATTTAATTAGTAATTTATTAAATTGCGCTAGTAATGCGGGGGTTCCTAGTGTTAATCCGTGAATAGTTCAGTATAGTATTCTTAAAAAGAATAGTTTAATTTTTTTTATTTTTTATTTTTCTTATCTCCTTGTTTATGTTTGATATTTATTTCACTATTGTTTGATAATTTGTTGTTGAAATTAACTGTTATAATGTCTAGTTTTGTTTCAATTCGCAAAATTGATAATTGAATTTCGCTTTTTAATTCGTTAAATTCTTTGACATAAATATTGTTTATATTTTGTATATTTGCTATTTCTTTGTTGATTGTTTTTAATTCTCCTTTAATTTTTTCATTTTCTTTTTGTAAATTATCATTTTTTTCTTTAATATTTTCATTTTTCTTATTTAATAACACCGCAATAGTTCCAGTTCCTCCGCCAGTTAATAATGATAATATAATTGCAAATATTTCAATTACTTGTTCCATTAAATATTGGCGTCCTGTACGATGAACCGGCAAAAAACAAATCTTGTGAGATTGTTTTTTTATTTTTATATTAAACAACATAAATTTATTTGCATTATTCATCGGATAGTATCTTTAAATTTAGAATTTTTATCATAAAAACAGATATTATTCTGTTTTCCCTACACAAAATAAACGATATTTTTATAATTTTCCTTTTAAATAAAGGTATTATCCGATGAATAATGCAACCCATAAAACTTAATATTTTTTGATGCTTAAAGATGGATAACTCATCTATGGCACGAAGCCTTAAAGAAAGTGTGAAAGCGATTGGATTTATTCCTATTTATTTCTTTAATTCTCGGCAAGATTAATCACTTGCGAAATGTCAGAGCGCGTGTTTTTTGCTTGTTTTCATAAAAAGAGTGCTGTTAAACCAAAAAAACAATATCTGACACTAAAAAAACAAGAGGGTTGGAACTCCAAAAGGTTATTTTCTTTATATAAAGTTGTCTAGGGATGGACGAAGCGTAATTAATAACTTGGCAAACTGCTTTTTGTTTATTTCCGTATGGGGGGGGGGTAAACTCTGTTTAAATATAGAATTTTAGTATCGCTACCACCCACCCCCCCAAATTGAGATGGGTGGAGAATTAAGCTAATTAAATCAAAATACAAATATTATTACTAAATATCAAAATATTAACCAACAAAGTGATTTTCTGTTTATTTAAAAAAATAAAAAGAAAGGAATAAAATATTATGAAAGAATATAAAAGTAAATATATTAATAAAACTTGGAATGAAATAACAACATTATTTGATTGAGTTAATTGTCAGCCTATTAATTGTCGTATTTAACATCATAAAAATTATTATGATTTGCAGTGTTTAGAATGAGCCAAAATGTACTTAAATTTATTTAAATACGAGTGAGATGTTATTGCTTATTATATGCAACATTACAAAATTAACGATATTTTAGATTTAGCTTCGGATGGATGAAAAATATTACAAATTGACAAAAAAATAAAACAAATAAATTAAAATATATTATTGCAGTTGACCCTGCTGGAATTGGACAAACTGGTATTATTATTTATAATGTTTTGCAAAAGAAAATAATTAATAATATTACTTTTAATTCCAAAAATGAATAAGAAGCAATAAATAATATGTATTTAATATTAAATGAGTTTAAAAATAAAGCTTGTTCTTATTTAAATAAAGTTATTGTAATAATTGAAGATTATCAACTTCATAAAGGTTTAAAAATAAAAAATCCATTATCTACTCCTAAATTTATTGGTGGTTTAAAAGCTTTATGCAAATATCTATTTAATTTAAAATATATTTTACAATCACCAGTCATTAAGAAAAATTATATTTATAAAGGAAATATTAAAATGTCAGAGCACGAACGCGATGCTTGAAAACATTTACAGTATTTTTTTAGCAAAAGGAGTTGATAAAAATGGCACAAACAAAAAGTAATTTACCTAAAAAATCAATAACTAATAAACCTAAAATAAAAAATAAAAAAATTAATAAGTTAGAATTAACTGTTAGATTACATGAAAATCCGATTAAAACTAAAATTAAGGCACTGGTTCCTGGGGGTGTTGAAGTTGATGCTTGTTCGGCTAAATGTCAATGAGACGGATTAAATTATTCAACATTATCAATATATAGCCCGTCCATTTTAACTGAGTTTTTAAAATTAAAAAAAGATGATGAGATAAAAATTAAAGGGTAGTATACATTATTTTGAGGTTTTTAATAAAATTAAGTAATTAGAAACAAATTAAGTTTCGCTTATAATTAAATGATAACAAAATTTATAAAAAAATTCTTTAATTTTGTCGAAAACTCTTGATGAAATAAAAAAAATCATCAATATGACAATTTAAAAACTAATTTTGTGTAAGATTATGATTTTGTTTTAAATTTTTTAAACGTTAAAATATAATACCGTTGATTGTTGGTTTGGTGTTAAACCTTTATGTTGGTATTTTCATTTTCAGAGCTTTAAATAATTTTGAATATTAGTGAAACCCAAACCATGATAATGAATTAAGGCTTCTTTAAGACTGGATTGTAATTTATTAATCTTATTTAACTTTCGATAACTAGTATCAGGGTTTGTACTAGTTTTGGTGGAATATAGAGTAGAATTTGTTTGTTTTGCTACTAATAAATATAGTGGTTGCATGTCAGAAATAATCGTTGATTTTTCTTTAATCAATTGCTTATTCATATTTTCAATAATTCATTGTTTTTGTAATCGTTTGGTATTGGTAGATTGAACAAAAATATTATTATTGCTATCAACTGCCATTTGAATACAGCATTTGGTATTGGTTGAAAATGGATCGAGATGAGTTTTTCGTTTATCAAATTTATCTTTAAAATTACCTTTATGGATTTCTTTAATAAATGTTTCATCCATTTGAATTTGACCATTTAATTTTTTAAATTTTAATTGGGTATTTTCTAATTGTTTTGATTGCATTAATTTTTGTCGATTATACCAAGCAGTTTTTGGGGTTGTTTTAATAAAACGAGAAATTATTTTGCTAGATTGTCCTAATAATGCAATTTGAATTAATAAATTTCATTGTTCATAATTTAAATGACTTCAATAAGTAAAATGATGACGAAAAGCATCAAAACTAGCACGACATTTTTTACATAAATATTTTTGTTTTCCTTCAGGATTATGACCATTTTTAACACAATGAAAAGATTTGCAATTAGGACATGTAATGCCTTTATCTCTAAATTTTTGATCAATTTCATTTAAACGTTTTTGTTTTTTGATTACCTTTACTTCTTTTTTTATTTTTTCATAAAATTCTAAAAATTGATCATCTGTAAAACTGTTTTTTAATTCTGTAATTATTTTTTCCATCAATTATTTACCTCTATATATTAAAAATATACCTAAAATTAGGTATATTCTATAAATATCAAGAGTTTTCGACAAAATTAAAGAAAAAATTCAACTTTTTAAAAACATAATTTTTATTTGAATAAATAATTTATGAATTTTGACACACTAAAAAATACTTTTTAAAGTTATTACTAATTTTAAAAGGTTTTTTTATTTTTTATAAAGATAAAAATTGATTTTTAGATTGATTTAAATTAAATATATTAAATTCAATTTTTTCTTTATTTTTATTAGTTTTATTAATTTTTTCTTCATTTGTTTTACTATTAAGTCTTAACATTGAAGCAATTAACATATTGATAAATGTTTCTTTGCAATATATTTTCGTGCCACGCCCCTTAACTGCCTTAATGTAGTGTGATATATAACCTTCCATGTGACAACCAATATTATATTCTAATGCTTGATTTTCAATTCCTTCTTTATTATTTTTAATTAATTCAATAGTTTCTAATAAAAATTTCTTTTTATTATCAATAACATAGGGTAAATGACACATTAAAAAATCTAATAATGCTTCATAATTTCCAGTAAAAAAATATATTTTTGATAATTTATATTTTAATCTATGAATTCGGTTTTTCTTACGATTTGGGAATAATTCTTTAAATCTTTTTACTAAATGAAATTTATCTAAACTATATGATACAGTATTATTTTTATATTTTGCTTTTACTGCTTTGTAAATTTTTTTAATTTGTTTTTCACCATCACTTAATATTAATATTTTAGTATCTTCATTAATATCATAAGTATCCATTGATTTAAAAATTTTATCAATAAAATTATCAATATTAGATTTATCATTTTTATTCTTATGATTTTTATTCATCATTTGAAAAACTCCTTTTTTCTTTTTCATTTTTATTCTGGTTTTTGTTGACTTTTCTTCATCAACACCAACATGCATAGTCGCAAGAAATATTTTATTTTCAACTCTTTTTTTATTTTCTCTCATAGGTTCAAAAGCCCCATCAATTTGAATATATAAAACATTATTTGGGATTTTAATTTTATTGTTATTTTTATTACTAATGTAATCGGCTTCTTCTAAATCGGCATTTTTAAAAATATTAGATATTGTTCTTTCACTAATGCTAGCATTTTCTGTTGTATGCAAAATATCTTTATATCTTTTCCCATCGCCCATAAAATACATATATTTATTTTTTAAATTTTTTTCAATTCTTTCGTATTTTTTTAACCCTAATTCTTCATCTAAAGGATAACGATTTATATTTTCTTTTTTTTCTTCATCATATTTAACATATCTTCGTCTTTTTACAGTGTTATCCCCATATTCTGTTTTAAATGTTTTTGGTATTTTTGATACAACCTTATATCCTTGTAATATTTTTCATTGTTGATATAATTTAAATATCTCATTATCTCTTTCAATTAAGAAATTATTAATTTCATTTATTGTTTTTTTTCTTTTATTTTCTTTATAATTTCCTAATAAATTATTTTTTAATTCCATTTTATAATTTCCTTTCTTAATTAAAAAAATATTTTAAATTATGATATTTAATACTTCAAATAATTTTATCAAAAAAAGGAGGATATTTAAAAATGCAAGACTTTACTAAAATTAATAACAAAAAACGAATTACTAGTTATGAACATTTAAATAAAAAATATGATTTGAATTTTAGTGACTATAATTTTGGTTTTGATTGAGAGGTATTTAAAGACTTTGTTGGTGATAGTTATGCCCGATATTTTACTTCGCCAACTTTTTTTAAGTTTGTTTCAGCAGGGCGTGGTACTAATAAAACATGAAATCATTTAGCCGAAAAATTATTTTTTGCTTGTAACTTTACGGATGCTTCATCTAATATTTTGCGAAGATATGCCAACACTCACGAAGATACTACATTTGGCGATACAATTAATGTCTGTAACTATCTTTATGATAAATATGGGATTGATATAGGACCCGACAATGAAAATGGTATTGTTTGACCTAAAAATGTTAAAGAAGGCGGCGAGATTGTTTTTCCTAGTGGTGTTCGCATTGCTTTTGTTGGTTATGCTAATGGTAATAAAATTATGGGGAAAGTTGGTAAAGGTAGTGGTATTATATCTGCATGAACTGATGAAATGATACATGCTGAAGAAAAAGAAATCTTAACTGATAAAGAATTAGATAAAAGATATAATAATTTAAGAGTTTCAATGTTTCGTTCAAAAAGTTTAAAAGTATCTTATGAAAAATATACTGATGATGATGTTAATAAACAATATAATTTAGATAATCCTATTCCAGTAAAAGAATTATCTTGGACATTTCAAGAATGAGACAACATAGCAAAACAATACATAACAGTAACAACATATTTTCATAAAACATATTCTAATCAATTTACTTTTAACCCTTTTGATAAATATAATGTCTTTTATGAAAAATTTGTAACCCCATATTTACCCTTAAATGAAAGAATTAAAAATATTTTAAAAGAACACAATCAAGTATATTCAGAAAACAAACAAGCATTTAATGGTTTGGGTATTTTTAATTTACGATTAACAATGGGGGCTGTTTGAAATAAAATACCTGATATTACCAAAAAAATTGTTTTAACTAACAAAGAAGAACGACCTGATTTATTTGAACTTGAATACTACGGATTTGAATATAACGATAATGACCCCAGCGTTTATGTTTTACGAAATTATCGTAAATATATTAAAGAATATAATTTACAAGATTTTTATAATCCAAATACAAAACAGTATCAATTTGATAGTTATTCAATTGGTGTTGATTATGCTAATGGTAGCGAAGACCATACGGTATTTTTATTTAGTGGTTATAAAATTAATGAAAATAATGAATATGATAAATATTTAATTGAAGAAAATGTTGTTACACCAAAAAACGCAATGAATTTAAATGAAATAGTTGAACATTACGGCTAATGAATAATCAATACTTTTGATAAATTTGATGGTTTTGAATATGCAACATTTCATTATGATATTAATGCCTATGACTTTATGCAAAAATTACAAGAAGATATTTATCCTTATTTGGGTTATAAAATTAAAATGTTTAAAGCTAAAAAACATCAAACTTCATTGAATAAAGAAGCAGGTATAATTAATCGTGTAACATGAATAAGAAAAATGTTTGTTCAAGGCAAAATATATGGCATATTAGATAACTTTCCATTTTTAGATAAATGTATTAGTGAACTAAGATTTAGTGACACCAAAACAAACACACCCGACAGTAAAATGTACCATGACCCATATGACGCTTTGTTTTATTGTTCTTATCCATATCGTTTTAAAATGGGATTATAACTATTCTTGTTTTTGGGCGAGCGGTTGATTTTCTTAAATTTTTGTGATAAAATGACTTACAAGTTAAAAAATATTTTGAGGTTCTTTCAAACAAATTTGGGAACCTTTATAAAA
>JAQFVW010000103.1:0-10221 GCA_028984075.1 Pieris mannii | reverse complement strand
TTATTGGTTCTAGTGCCAGGTTATTAGGCGATTTATCTGGTTTTAAAGTTGGTAATATGCGAACTGATTTATATGAGCGTAATTTGAAAAATTTGATTGTTACGGCTGCTAAGTCTATTAAGTAAAAAAAATTTTTTGAAACCGCCAAAGGCGGTTTTTGTGCAACGGGGCATATCTCTCTTGATTTAATATGCCCCGTTGCATACAAGATTGGAGGAAATATTAAAATGGTTTGTTTTAATCCTTTGCAAGTTTATTCTTTGAATAAGGGTGAGAAGGTAAAATTTAAAAAATATAGTAGTGTTGATGTTGCTAAGTATGATATGAATCTTAATTATGAGAGCAATAATTCTGTTCCTTGTCGTAAGTGTGAAGGTTGTAAATTAGATAATGCTAAAGAATGGGCAATTCGTTCTGCTTTAGAGTGCAAGAGTTCAGAAAATAATTGATTTATTACTTTGACTTATTCTAATGAGTTTGTTCCTTCTGGTAGTTGTTTAATTTCTACTAGAGAAGAAATTTATACTTGTCGTTATTCTCATTTGAGAACATTTGTTGAATCTTTGCGTAAGGTTTTTACTCGTCGTGGAATTAGAGGTATTAAGTATTTGGCTAGTTCAGAATATGGTTCTCGCACGAATAGACCCCATTATCATCTTTGTTTTTTTGGTATCCCTTTGGATGACCTTGAGCTTACTGGAGAAAGGTCTGATTTAGGTCATACTTATTTTTTTAGTAAGTTAGTAGATAAGATTTGAGGTAAAGGTATTCATAAAATAGGTCGTGTTACTTATGAGAGTGCTGGTTATACTGCTCGTTATACTACTAAAAAAATGAAGAATTTGGATTATAAAAAATTAGGTATTGAACCTGAAAAATTATTTATGAGTAAGGGAATTGGAAAAAAATATTTTGAAGAAAATAAAGAACATATTTATAAGTATGATGTTGTTAATTTAAATACTGATAAAGGTTTAGTAAGTTTACAGCCGCCTCGTTATTTTGATCGTCTTTATGAAAAACAAAATGCACAACATTTACAAGAAATAAAAAATGCTCGCATTGTTAATGCAAAGCATAATTTAGTTTCTCGTGTTGAGAATTCTGGTATAGGATATGTTAATTTACTTGAAAGTAAGAAGTATATTCTTCGCCAGAAAATTAAATCTTTAAAGCGTAACGTTAAGGATAAAAAATAGTATTTTTTATTTCCTTAATGTTATTATACATGAAAGGAGAAATTTTTAAAATGCCATTTCGTAAAAAAGTAAAAAATACTGCTTCGCATCGTCGTTATTTAACAACTACTGCTCGTACTGTTCGTGCTGCTAATTTGTTTCGTTCGACATCTCGTGGTGGAATTAGATTTTAGATTATGACACTGGGAATGTCAGTTATTGTTTTTATTTTAATAATTGTTATTGTAATTCTTTTAAGTTTTATTGTTGGTTTGTTAAAAAAAATTAATAATAAATTAAAAGATAAAGACAATGAAAAAGAAAAATAGAATTATTTTAAAAATAATTCTATTTTTTTTGATTTATATTTAATTTGAATTTGATAATATTTCTGTTATAATATTTGATGAAATGAGAAAGGAATTACCCTTACTAATTCCTTTCCCTTGGTATATTGTACAGGGTTCCTTTCTATATTTCAATGAATTATAAGAAAGGAGTTTTTTTTGTGTCGAAATTTGGTTTTAAAGATGTGATAATGTTTTTAAAAATATTTGGGATTTCATCGTTATTTTTTATAAGTGGAATTACAATATGTTTTGTTGGTCGTAAGTATTTAAATATTAATTGACCTGAATATATTGTTATATCTGTTATTCTTATTGTTTCTGGAATTGTTGTTTCAATTATTGAAACTATAAGATACATTAAAGTACATAATAAAAATTTTCAGAATGATTTAGATAAGTTAAAAGATTATTTAGATAATCACGGTTATTTGTCTTGAGTTAAAGAACAAGAAAAAAAAGAAAAGGAAAAAAAATATGAGAAAGATTTATAGTGAATTTGATAATGTATCTGTTCCATCTGTTAGTGGTGATTCTGAGTATGGTGTTTATGAACGATATGTTAATAAGAGTACTGGTGAAGTTACTTTGAGATTAGTTAAGAAATTAGATTTGTATTCTGAGATACAAGAAGCTGGAGTTGGTATTACTTTA
Organism: Pieris mannii; assembly: GCA_028984075.1. Lineage (NCBI taxonomy): Eukaryota > Metazoa > Arthropoda > Insecta > Lepidoptera > Pieridae > Pieris > Pieris mannii. Next base: position 8,042 of record JAQFVW010000103.1, on the reverse strand, counting down.
AATGAAATTATTGCTAAGTATGATTCTGGTGAAATTATGGATTTTAATTTTAGACAAGGTCAGTATTTAGATTTATCTGAGTTACCAAGTTCTGCTATGGAGACTTTAAATTTATTAAGAGGTATTGATAATTTAGATGTTATTAATGATTATTTAAGGTCTTTAAATAGTGATGATAAAAAAGAACAAAATGATGATAAGAATAAATTTGAATTAAAAGATAAAGGAGAAAATAAAGATGAAAAAAAATAAATTAGTTTATGGTTTTCAGACTGCTTTAGATAGGTCACCACAGCATTCTGTTTTTAAAAGAAATAATCAGCTTACTACCGCTTTTAATGCTGGTGAGCTGGTTCCTATTTATTTGGATGAGATTTTGCCTGGTGATAATGTTAAAATGGATGTTAAGGCTTTAGTTCGTCAGACTACTATGATTAGACCCGTTATGGATGTTTCTAATATTGATGTATTTGCTTTTTTTGTACCAAATAGAATTATTTGGGATGATTTTAAAAAGTTTTTTGGTGAGAATAATGATCCTTGGGCTGTTACTAATGATGTTTTAATTCCTACTGTTAAATCTCCTACTGATGGTTGAAAAGTTGGAACTATTGCTGATTATATGGGTTTACCTGTTAATAAAAAAGGATTAGAGGTTAATGCTTTACCATTTCGCGCTTATACTCAAATTGTTAATGATTGATTTAGAGATCAAAATTTACAGTCAGCTTCTCATATTAATAAGTCTAGTTCTGATGCTAGTGGTTCTAATGGTACTGATTATGTTAAGGATTTAGAGTTAGGTGGTAAACCTTTTATTGCTAATAAGTATCACGATTATTTTACTAGTGCTTTACCTAGTCCTCAAAAAGGTTCACCTATTACTTTAAATATTGGTGGTAAAGCTCCTGTTATGACAGATGAGACAAAGTTGGTTACTGGTGAAAAACCCCCTCTTACTTTATCTCGTCATGATGGTAAAAAGCTCGCTTTTGGTAGTTATCGTTTAGAATATAAACAAGGTAGTTCTTTTGACACCGGATTGTCTGATTATGAATATCTTGGTGGTACTTCTCCCGCGTCTCTTTATTATCCTGATAATTTATATGCTGATTTATCATCTGCTACTGGTATATCTGTTAATGATTTAAGACAAGCTATTGCTTATCAACATATGTTAGAAAAAGATGCGCGTAGTGGTACGCGTTATGTTGAGTATTTACGTTCGCATTTTGGTGTTAATTCTCCTGATGCTACACAACAAAGAGCAGAATATTTGGGTGGTTATCATAAGCCTTTAAATATTAATACTGTTCCTCAAACTTCTAATACTGTTGATACAAGTGCTTTAGGTAATTTAGGTGCTTTTGGTGAAACTATGTTTGGTCAAAATTTAGTTAATAAAACTTTTTTAGAGCATGGTTATTTTATTTTGGTTGCTTGTGTTAGATATGAGCATTCATATCAGCAAGGAGTAGAACAGTTGTGAACTCGTAGAGTTCGTAATGATATATATGATCCGATTTTTGCAAATATTGGTGAGCAGCCAATTAAAAATAAGGAAATTTATTTTAGTGGTGATCAAAAAGTAGATAATGAAATATTTGGTTATAATGAGGCGTGATCTTCTTATCGTTCTAAATTTAGTAAAGTTACAGGTATGATGCGTAGTGTTGATAAAGGTTTAGATGTTTATCATTATGCAGACAATTATGCTACTTTACCTAAGTTGTCTGCTGAGTGGTTACGAGAAGATAAGACAAATATTGACCGTACTTTAGCTATTAAGTCAACTGATGATATGCCACAGTTTCAAGCTGATTTTTATTTTGAAGTTATGCATGAGCGTCCAATGCCAGTGTTTAGTATTCCTGGTATTGATAGAATTTAGGAGGTTTTGTTAATGATTCTTAATAATTCTGGCCAACAGATTTCTAATGTTTCAGCTGGAAATAGTTCTAGTTTTAATCAAGAATTTGGAAATTTTGTACAAGAAGCTGAAAATGTTATACAAGATTTATTTGGTGTAGGAGCTAGTAGTGCAAGAGTTCAAAATCAAATGAATCGTGATTTTCAGGAGCGTATGTCAAATACGCAATGACAGCGTGGAGTTGAAGATATGAAGAAAGCAGGTATTAATCCTTTATCTTCTTTTGGTGGGATGTCTTCTGCTGTTCCTTCTGGTTCTAGCGGAGCAGGCGGTCAGTCTGCTAATGCTGTTGCTGGTATAGCTTCTAATATTATTGGTTCTAGTGCCAGGTTATTAGGCGATTTATCTGGTTTTAAAGTTGGTAATATGCGAACTGATTTATATGAGCGTAATTTGAAAAATTTGATTGTTACGGCTGCTAAGTCTATTAAGTAAAAAAAATTTTTTGAAACCGCCAAAGGCGGTTTTTGTGCAACGGGGCATATCTCTCTTGATTTAATATGCCCCGTTGCATACAAGATTGGAGGAAATATTAAAATGGTTTGTTTTAATCCTTTGCAAGTTTATTCTTTGAATAAGGGTGAGAAGGTAAAATTTAAAAAATATAGTAGTGTTGATGTTGCTAAGTATGATATGAATCTTAATTATGAGAGCAATAATTCTGTTCCTTGTCGTAAGTGTGAAGGTTGTAAATTAGATAATGCTAAAGAATGGGCAATTCGTTCTGCTTTAGAGTGCAAGAGTTCAGAAAATAATTGATTTATTACTTTGACTTATTCTAATGAGTTTGTTCCTTCTGGTAGTTGTTTAATTTCTACTAGAGAAGAAATTTATACTTGTCGTTATTCTCATTTGAGAACATTTGTTGAATCTTTGCGTAAGGTTTTTACTCGTCGTGGAATTAGAGGTATTAAGTATTTGGCTAGTTCAGAATATGGTTCTCGCACGAATAGACCCCATTATCATCTTTGTTTTTTTGGTATCCCTTTGGATGACCTTGAGCTTACTGGAGAAAGGTCTGATTTAGGTCATACTTATTTTTTTAGTAAGTTAGTAGATAAGATTTGAGGTAAAGGTATTCATAAAATAGGTCGTGTTACTTATGAGAGTGCTGGTTATACTGCTCGTTATACTACTAAAAAAATGAAGAATTTGGATTATAAAAAATTAGGTATTGAACCTGAAAAATTATTTATGAGTAAGGGAATTGGAAAAAAATATTTTGAAGAAAATAAAGAACATATTTATAAGTATGATGTTGTTAATTTAAATACTGATAAAGGTTTAGTAAGTTTACAGCCGCCTCGTTATTTTGATCGTCTTTATGAAAAACAAAATGCACAACATTTACAAGAAATAAAAAATGCTCGCATTGTTAATGCAAAGCATAATTTAGTTTCTCGTGTTGAGAATTCTGGTATAGGATATGTTAATTTACTTGAAAGTAAGAAGTATATTCTTCGCCAGAAAATTAAATCTTTAAAGCGTAACGTTAAGGATAAAAAATAGTATTTTTTATTTCCTTAATGTTATTATACATGAAAGGAGAAATTTTTAAAATGCCATTTCGTAAAAAAGTAAAAAATACTGCTTCGCATCGTCGTTATTTAACAACTACTGCTCGTACTGTTCGTGCTGCTAATTTGTTTCGTTCGACATCTCGTGGTGGAATTAGATTTTAGATTATGACACTGGGAATGTCAGTTATTGTTTTTATTTTAATAATTGTTATTGTAATTCTTTTAAGTTTTATTGTTGGTTTGTTAAAAAAAATTAATAATAAATTAAAAGATAAAGACAATGAAAAAGAAAAATAGAATTATTTTAAAAATAATTCTATTTTTTTTGATTTATATTTAATTTGAATTTGATAATATTTCTGTTATAATATTTGATGAAATGAGAAAGGAATTACCCTTACTAATTCCTTTCCCTTGGTATATTGTACAGGGTTCCTTTCTATATTTCAATGAATTATAAGAAAGGAGTTTTTTTTGTGTCGAAATTTGGTTTTAAAGATGTGATAATGTTTTTAAAAATATTTGGGATTTCATCGTTATTTTTTATAAGTGGAATTACAATATGTTTTGTTGGTCGTAAGTATTTAAATATTAATTGACCTGAATATATTGTTATATCTGTTATTCTTATTGTTTCTGGAATTGTTGTTTCAATTATTGAAACTATAAGATACATTAAAGTACATAATAAAAATTTTCAGAATGATTTAGATAAGTTAAAAGATTATTTAGATAATCACGGTTATTTGTCTTGAGTTAAAGAACAAGAAAAAAAAGAAAAGGAAAAAAAATATGAGAAAGATTTATAGTGAATTTGATAATGTATCTGTTCCATCTGTTAGTGGTGATTCTGAGTATGGTGTTTATGAACGATATGTTAATAAGAGTACTGGTGAAGTTACTTTGAGATTAGTTAAGAAATTAGATTTGTATTCTGAGATACAAGAAGCTGGAGTTGGTATTACTTTAAATGAAATTATTGCTAAGTATGATTCTGGTGAAATTATGGATTTTAATTTTAGACAAGGTCAGTATTTAGATTTATCTGAGTTACCAAGTTCTGCTATGGAGACTTTAAATTTATTAAGAGGTATTGATAATTTAGATGTTATTAATGATTATTTAAGGTCTTTAAATAGTGATGATAAAAAAGAACAAAATGATGATAAGAATAAATTTGAATTAAAAGATAAAGGAGAAAATAAAGATGAAAAAAAATAAATTAGTTTATGGTTTTCAGACTGCTTTAGATAGGTCACCACAGCATTCTGTTTTTAAAAGAAATAATCAGCTTACTACCGCTTTTAATGCTGGTGAGCTGGTTCCTATTTATTTGGATGAGATTTTGCCTGGTGATAATGTTAAAATGGATGTTAAGGCTTTAGTTCGTCAGACTACTATGATTAGACCCGTTATGGATGTTTCTAATATTGATGTATTTGCTTTTTTTGTACCAAATAGAATTATTTGGGATGATTTTAAAAAGTTTTTTGGTGAGAATAATGATCCTTGGGCTGTTACTAATGATGTTTTAATTCCTACTGTTAAATCTCCTACTGATGGTTGAAAAGTTGGAACTATTGCTGATTATATGGGTTTACCTGTTAATAAAAAAGGATTAGAGGTTAATGCTTTACCATTTCGCGCTTATACTCAAATTGTTAATGATTGATTTAGAGATCAAAATTTACAGTCAGCTTCTCATATTAATAAGTCTAGTTCTGATGCTAGTGGTTCTAATGGTACTGATTATGTTAAGGATTTAGAGTTAGGTGGTAAACCTTTTATTGCTAATAAGTATCACGATTATTTTACTAGTGCTTTACCTAGTCCTCAAAAAGGTTCACCTATTACTTTAAATATTGGTGGTAAAGCTCCTGTTATGACAGATGAGACAAAGTTGGTTACTGGTGAAAAACCCCCTCTTACTTTATCTCGTCATGATGGTAAAAAGCTCGCTTTTGGTAGTTATCGTTTAGAATATAAACAAGGTAGTTCTTTTGACACCGGATTGTCTGATTATGAATATCTTGGTGGTACTTCTCCCGCGTCTCTTTATTATCCTGATAATTTATATGCTGATTTATCATCTGCTACTGGTATATCTGTTAATGATTTAAGACAAGCTATTGCTTATCAACATATGTTAGAAAAAGATGCGCGTAGTGGTACGCGTTATGTTGAGTATTTACGTTCGCATTTTGGTGTTAATTCTCCTGATGCTACACAACAAAGAGCAGAATATTTGGGTGGTTATCATAAGCCTTTAAATATTAATACTGTTCCTCAAACTTCTAATACTGTTGATACAAGTGCTTTAGGTAATTTAGGTGCTTTTGGTGAAACTATGTTTGGTCAAAATTTAGTTAATAAAACTTTTTTAGAGCATGGTTATTTTATTTTGGTTGCTTGTGTTAGATATGAGCATTCATATCAGCAAGGAGTAGAACAGTTGTGAACTCGTAGAGTTCGTAATGATATATATGATCCGATTTTTGCAAATATTGGTGAGCAGCCAATTAAAAATAAGGAAATTTATTTTAGTGGTGATCAAAAAGTAGATAATGAAATATTTGGTTATAATGAGGCGTGATCTTCTTATCGTTCTAAATTTAGTAAAGTTACAGGTATGATGCGTAGTGTTGATAAAGGTTTAGATGTTTATCATTATGCAGACAATTATGCTACTTTACCTAAGTTGTCTGCTGAGTGGTTACGAGAAGATAAGACAAATATTGACCGTACTTTAGCTATTAAGTCAACTGATGATATGCCACAGTTTCAAGCTGATTTTTATTTTGAAGTTATGCATGAGCGTCCAATGCCAGTGTTTAGTATTCCTGGTATTGATAGAATTTAGGAGGTTTTGTTAATGATTCTTAATAATTCTGGCCAACAGATTTCTAATGTTTCAGCTGGAAATAGTTCTAGTTTTAATCAAGAATTTGGAAATTTTGTACAAGAAGCTGAAAATGTTATACAAGATTTATTTGGTGTAGGAGCTAGTAGTGCAAGAGTTCAAAATCAAATGAATCGTGATTTTCAGGAGCGTATGTCAAATACGCAATGACAGCGTGGAGTTGAAGATATGAAGAAAGCAGGTATTAATCCTTTATCTTCTTTTGGTGGGATGTCTTCTGCTGTTCCTTCTGGTTCTAGCGGAGCAGGCGGTCAGTCTGCTAATGCTGTTGCTGGTATAGCTTCTAATATTATTGGTTCTAGTGCCAGGTTATTAGGCGATTTATCTGGTTTTAAAGTTGGTAATATGCGAACTGATTTATATGAGCGTAATTTGAAAAATTTGATTGTTACGGCTGCTAAGTCTATTAAGTAAAAAAAATTTTTTGAAACCGCCAAAGGCGGTTTTTGTGCAACGGGGCATATCTCTCTTGATTTAATATGCCCCGTTGCATACAAGATTGGAGGAAATATTAAAATGGTTTGTTTTAATCCTTTGCAAGTTTATTCTTTGAATAAGGGTGAGAAGGTAAAATTTAAAAAATATAGTAGTGTTGATGTTGCTAAGTATGATATGAATCTTAATTATGAGAGCAATAATTCTGTTCCTTGTCGTAAGTGTGAAGGTTGTAAATTAGATAATGCTAAAGAATGGGCAATTCGTTCTGCTTTAGAGTGCAAGAGTTCAGAAAATAATTGATTTATTACTTTGACTTATTCTAATGAGTTTGTTCCTTCTGGTAGTTGTTTAATTTCTACTAGAGAAGAAATTTATACTTGTCGTTATTCTCATTTGAGAACATTTGTTGAATCTTTGCGTAAGGTTTTTACTCGTCGTGGAATTAGAGGTATTAAGTATTTGGCTAGTTCAGAATATGGTTCTCGCACGAATAGACCCCATTATCATCTTTGTTTTTTTGGTATCCCTTTGGATGACCTTGAGCTTACTGGAGAAAGGTCTGATTTAGGTCATACTTATTTTTTTAGTAAGTTAGTAGATAAGATTTGAGGTAAAGGTATTCATAAAATAGGTCGTGTTACTTATGAGAGTGCTGGTTATACTGCTCGTTATACTACTAAAAAAATGAAGAATTTGGATTATAAAAAATTAGGTATTGAACCTGAAAAATTATTTATGAGTAAGGGAATTGGAAAAAAATATTTTGAAGAAAATAAAGAACATATTTATAAGTATGATGTTGTTAATTTAAATACTGATAAAGGTTTAGTAAGTTTACAGCCGCCTCGTTATTTTGATCGTCTTTATGAAAAACAAAATGCACAACATTTACAAGAAATAAAAAATGCTCGCATTGTTAATGCAAAGCATAATTTAGTTTCTCGTGTTGAGAATTCTGGTATAGGATATGTTAATTTACTTGAAAGTAAGAAGTATATTCTTCGCCAGAAAATTAAATCTTTAAAGCGTAACGTTAAGGATAAAAAATAGTATTTTTTATTTCCTTAATGTTATTATACATGAAAGGAGAAATTTTTAAAATGCCATTTCGTAAAAAAGTAAAAAATACTGCTTCGCATCGTCGTTATTTAACAACTACTGCTCGTACTGTTCGTGCTGCTAATTTGTTTCGTTCGACATCTCGTGGTGGAATTAGATTTTAGATTATGACACT
>JAQFVW010000102.1:22500-30501 GCA_028984075.1 Pieris mannii | reverse complement strand
CGTTTCGGCCCCAATGCCTCTAATCATTCGCTTTACCGGATGAGACTGTTGCGCGTCGACGCCAGCTATCCTGAGGGAAACTTCGGACGGAACCAGCTACTAGATGGTTCGATTAGTCTTTCGCCCCTATACCCAGTTCCGACGATCGATTTGCACGTCAGAATCGCTACGGTCCTCCATCAGGGTTTCCCCTGACTTCGACCTGACCAGGCATAGTTCACCATCTTTCGGGTCCCAGCATCTGTGCTCAGAGCGCGCCTGCATTCACGGATTGGAAACGAGACGCCTCGGGGGTGCGAGAGCGCGTCCTTGCGGCGCGACGCTCCATCCCCCCTGAGCGCGCGGCTAGCGCGCGCCTTCACTTTCGTTGCGCCTCTCAGTTTTGTCTGTTAATCAAATGAATGAAAAACTCAATGACTCGCACACATGCTAGACTCCTTGGTCCGTGTTTCAAGACGGGTCCTGCGAGTGCCCGAAACTGAAACATCGCCGACAGAAACGCGCACGGTCAGAGACTGTGCCGGCTGCGACGACAGCGGCGCCGCGCCCGCGTCCGCACATAGGCAGGAAACGGGCGACGACACGAACACTTGCGTCGGGCCTGACGCGCGCGAGGCGCGTGCGCGATTCGTATCAAAAACTACCGTCCGACTACTGTCGGCCACGGTCGCGGTCGAACGGCTGACGTTGTTGAGACGTCGCCGCTCGGCTCCCGGACCGCGCTTAGACAGTGGAGTCGAACGGGTCGCGATGTATTTGTGTACTGAGAGAGAAGTGCACGCCGTCCGCGGACGTCGACACGCCCGACCCGTGCGCGCGCGCCGAAACGCGCACGCATCGAGGCGCGGGCTAGTACGCCGCGGATTGACGATGAATCTCTCCGTTCGTTCATTCGAGTTTCGCAGGTTTACCCCTGAACGGTTTCACGTACTCTTGAACTCTCTCTTCAAAGTTCTTTTCAACTTTCCCTCACGGTACTTGTTCGCTATCGGTCTCGCGGTGATATTTAGCCTTAGATGGAGTTTACCACCCACTTAGGGCTGCACTCTCAAGCAACCCGACTCTTAGGAGTGTCCCTCTCGCAGACTCGCCCCGTCGCTACGGGCCTGGCACCCTCTGCGGGAAAACGGCCCCGTTCAAGACGAACTTGGACGGTAGCGGAGTCCGCGAGAAAGCGGAACCTCCCGAACACCACATCTCCCGCGACCGAGACGACCGCGGGATTCAGTGCTGGGCTCATCCCTGTTCGCTCGCAGCTACTAGGGGAATCCTGGTTAGTTTCTTTTCCTCCGCTTACTAATATGCTTAAATTCGGCGGGTGATCCTCCCTGATCTGAGGCCAACGATAAAAAGGTGTGAGGCAGACGCGATATCCGTCGGCGCAACGGGCGTACGCGACTCGCTTATTACGGCGCGTCGACGACGCCACGCGCCCTCCGGACGTCGAGTCCGCCTACATGCTGCACGAAAGCAGCGCGACACCTTTGCGTCTCACGACATCGACACGAGATCGAGTCGAGAAGACTTTTTGTTTCTGTTCGTCCACAGTTTCCGTTGCATTGTCCGTTAAGCACTTCAAAATAATTTCGTACACACTACAATTGCACAAACACCGCACGCGCACTCTGGGCGTCGACCGCGACGCGGCGGACGCGCGCGCTTCGTCCCACCCCTCGAGCGAGGGAGAGGAACTCGGCTGAGCCGAACGCAAACGCACGCACAACGACGCACAACACAACACCCGACATTGAGACACGTCCACGCGCGCACCGGCGCCGCCCGTCGCGCGATCGCAATGGACCGGGACGATGCGTGCAAACACGCGCGACGCGTAAACGCGAACGTCATTGTTGTTGTAGTCGTCGTCGTCGATGCTGTCGTTGCGTAAAGACTCGACGCGCGCCCGCGCTACGGAGAGACACGGCACGGCGGCGGAGAATTTAATTGTGCGACGAAAACTATCGTACAGACGTGAAAACGTTCAAAAGAAACGTGATCGAACATATATTCGAACGGATCGCTCGGCGCTCGGCCTCGCGAAACCGTCAAGAGCACGCGCGACGGCAACCGTCGCGCGAACAGTGTGGCTATTTGTTTTTATGCAGCCGGCCCTCAGACAGGAGTGGTCCTGGATATTTCTCCACGGACCGCAATGTGCGTTCGAAATGTCGATGTTCAAATGTGTCCTGCAGTTCACACTATGACGCGCAGTTAACTGCGTTCTTCATCGACCCGCGAGCCAAGTGATCCACCGTTCAGGGTAATCGTTTTGTTTGTTTTTGTATGAGAAAATATAAAAGGCATTTTGAAAAAAATTCAAATAATCCCCGACAAAACATTAAACTCTCGACGCACAATCGAACCGAATCGATCGCGCGTCAAAAGTCGACATCTTGCACAGGTACAGATGATATGTATATAAAATATCAATAGGCGAATAGACGCTAACGAAAGCGTCCACACACACGTATATAGTGTCGCGAATCGACGCGAGGGTCGCCCCTCGCGGATTCGATTTTAATAGTGTATCATTCACGTGGTTTTATTTTCGTTTTCAGCGTTGCCGCACAAAACAGAAAAAAAACGTTAATGATCCTTCCGCAGGTTCCCCTACGGAAACCTTGTTACGACTTTTACTTCCTCTAAATGATCAAGTTTGGTCAACTTCCCAGCAACGCCGACGGCCGTGAGGCCACCGCGTGTCGGTCCGAAGACCTCACTAAATCATTCAATCGGTAGTAGCGACGGGCGGTGTGTACAAAGGGCAGGGACGTAATCAACGCGAGCTTATGACTCGCGCTTACTAGGAATTCCTCGTTTATGGGGGATAATTGCAAACCCCAATCCCCAGCACGAAGGAGTTTCAACGGGTTGCCCGGGCCTCTAGGCCAGGGAGAACATGTTGATTCCTTCAGTGTAGCGCGCGTGCGGCCCAGGACATCTAAGGGCATCACAGACCTGTTATTGCTCAATCTCGTGCGGCTCGAAGCCGCCGGTCCCTCTAAGAAGAATTTTAATACGTCGCCAGTGAGTTGCGCTCCCCGAGAGTCGCGCACACCTTGAATGACGACGCCTATTTAGCAGGCTAGAGTCTCGTTCGTTACCGGAATTAACCAGACAAATCGCTCCACCAACTAAGAACGGCCATGCACCACCACCCACCGAATCAAGAAAGAGCTGTTAATCTGTCAATCCTTCCGGTGTCCGGGCCTGGTGAGATTTCCCGTGTTGAGTCAAATTAAGCCGCAGGCTCCACTCCTGGTGGTGCCCTTCCGTCAATTCCTTTAAGTTTCAGCTTTGCAACCATACTCCCCCCGGAGTCCAAAATCTTTGGTTTCCCGGAAGCTGCCCGCCGAGCCATTGTAGTAACGTCGGCGGATCGCTAGATGACATATTTACGGTTAGAACTAGGGCGGTATCTAATCGCCTTCGAACCTCTAACTTTCGTTCTTGATTGATGAAAACACCTTTGGCAAATGCTTTCGCTGATGTTCGTCTTGCGACGATCCAAGAATTTCACCTCTAACGTCGCAATACGAATGCCCCCAGTTATCCCTATTAATCATTACCTCGGAGTTCTGAAAACCAACAAAATAGAACCGAGATCATATTCTATTATTCCATGCACGAAATATTCAAGCGGCATTTTGAGCCCGCTTTGAGCACTCTAATTTGTTCAAAGTAAAATTGTCGGCCCACCTCGACACTCACCGAAGAGCACCGCGATAGGATTTTGATATTGAACCGGCGTTTTACCGCCGGCTCACCGACGATATGCTCCGCAGACGTGTCAGTATCACCGCGGATGCGGTGCACCGACAGCGCGGCGCACAAATGCAACTACGAGCTTTTTAACCGCAACAATTTTAGTATACGCTATTGGAGCTGGAATTACCGCGGCTGCTGGCACCAGACTTGCCCTCCAATTGTTCCTCGTTAAAATATTTAAAGTGTACTCATTCCGATTACGAGGCCTCGTAAGAGTCCCGTATCGTTATTTTTCGTCACTACCTCCCCGTGCCGGGAGTGGGTAATTTGCGCGCCTGCTGCCTTCCTTGGATGTGGTAGCCGTTTCTCAGGCTCCCTCTCCGGAATCGAACCCTGATTCCCCGTTACCCGTGACAACCATGGTAGTCGCAGAAACTACCATCGAAAGTTGATAAGGCAGACATTTGAAAGATGCGTCGCCGGTACTGGACCATGCGATCGGCAAAAGTTATCCAGATTCATCAAAATTAACGACTTCGGACGCTAGGCCCTCCGCCGATTGGTTTTGATCTAATAAAAGCACTCATCCCATCACTGGTCAGAGTTCTGATTGCATGTATTAGCTCTAGAATTACCACAGTTATCCAAGTAACTGAGTAAGATCTAAGGAACCAAAACTGATATATTGAGCCATTCGCGGTATCGCCTTAATACGGCTTGCACTGAGACATGCATGGCTTAATCTTTGAGACAAGCATATAACTACTGGCAGGATCAACCAGGGAGCTGCTTACGCAAACGACTCGCCTAACGCCGCGCGAGACGCGGCTTCGGCGAGCCGTAGCTTCGGCGGCGTCGGGACGCGCTTGCGCGCGTTACCCGACACGCGTGAACGTAACGCGTCGAATTTTCAAACGACGCGACGTTCGCGCTTCAATTCGATAGACATACTCTGACCGGTCTACGAGCGGCCGTCCCGTCACGATCTCGCAACGAGGTGATGTACAACGCTGCTCGACCACTGTGAGGGACATAAAACTGCGTCAAACACGACGACGATCCACGATCTCTCGGGAGTCGGTCGATGTGTTTTGACAGTTTGAAAATTGAACATTCATCTAAACGCAACTTCTCAATTTTTATTCAATACGCTATTGTAAGCATATTAAAAACTCGGCTGGCATCATACACATAAAATGTGTAATCGCACTAGATACGATCAACGCCCGGAGCTTGAGGGATACATTCCAACACGACGCTGCGCACACCGTTTCGACGATGGGCGCGTATGCGTCCTCTTTTCAAACATTATTTCCATATTCATTCGCACGTCTCGAACACGCTCGGGCGCCCCGAGTTTGGGTGCGCGCCTCGAACCGTATTCTTTTATAACATTCACAGATAACACCGGCGAGACAGTCTCACAAAATACACTCTCTGAGCGATTTTGCTGAATGTCACCATCCGGTCTGCGAACGCGGTGCTATATATACATATATATATTATGTACAACAAAAGTTGTAACTTCAAAATAATATAAACACTGATATTTTGCGTTAAAAACACAAACATCGCGTTCAATACTACTATATGCGCGGCAACGAGAACCTCCGTCCGACGCAGTGCGCACGGCTGTTTCGCTCCACATATATACCGAGAGCAATAGTCCGCGTCGGCATTGGAGTGGGCGCGGCGCGACCGCCGTCGTATGTTTCTCGTAGAGCGTTGAGAGTTGGTTTTCATTTTATGATGTGTACGTAATATGTGTTGATGTGAATATTATTTATAATGAACAATAATAATAATAATATTATTTTTATTATTAGTTATATTATATATTTATATATATATATATTTCTTGTTACTGCTGAGCGGTAAATGTTTCTCGTACAAGCTCGCCTCGTAATATGTTTCTCGTAGAGCGATGAGAGTTAGTTTTTTTTTTATATTTTTTTATTTTATTATGTGTACGTACAGTGTACAATGCGCGTGTCACACATTAAATAAATGAATGTTATTATATTGACTGTTTCTATTATTATAATTTTCTTAATGTATATAATTATGAGAATTATTAATAAATTTATGTTTAAATTATATTAAATAATCTATGTTAATTGCGGTATGTCGCCCGACGGTCGGGTATTTATTTATTTTATTTTATTTTTTATTTTTACATTTAGGTACAAAAACAGAAAACAGATTGATTACATACATACAGTTATTATACACTAAACAACCTTTGAAAATCTGATATCCAATTATATCTGTACACAGCATTTTACACTAAATATCAACCAAACAACATACACATATTAAACTGAATGACAAAACAAAAAAAAAAGAAAAGAATACATTAATTAATTCATTCAAATCAGTGTTTAAGGTTGCAAGTATTCACCATGAACTATCTTTTTAAATTTACAAATATTATTGTGAAAAATATCAACTTCAGTGCACACAGCATTATTAATATTTGCACATTCTGACGGGCGGAGCATTCTGGGACACATTTTTATTAGTTATATTAGGTATGATAAATAATTCCTGGATGCGCACAGAACGCGTCGGCGCCTTGATTTCTAGTTTCTCTAAAAGGGTAGCTGTCAAATGAGCCATTTGCTATTTTATGTATAGTGCACAGGTCGCTCATCCACCTCCTCCTTTCAAGACTTACCATTTCAAAGTGGGCAAGACGCTGGTCATATTGGTTTATTTTTCGCCTAAGACCATACATACAGCACAACGCTTTGACAAACCGCCTTTGTATAGATTCCAATCTATCTGTATAGTTTTGTATGTATCTAGTACAACGTGCGCGCGCGAACACCGACGACCGTCGTCGGCCTTTCTAGTTACTGCTGAGCGGTAAATGTTTCTCGTACAAGCTCGCCGGGCGCACAATCCGCGCCGCGCACCGGCGGCCGTCGTATGTTTCTCGTACAAGCTCGCCGGGCGCACAATCCGCGCCGCGCACCGGCGGCCGTCGTATGTTTCTCGTACAAGCTCGCCGAACGCACAATGCGCTCCGCGCACCGGTGACCGTGTCATGTTTCTCGTAGAGCGATGAGAGCTGGTTTTATTTTTATTTTTATTTTCATTTTATGATGTGCACGTAATGTGCGCGTTGATGAATGAACGTTATATTTTATCGACTGTTTATATTATTATTATTGTTATTATTTTTTAAGAAATTTATGTTAAGGAAATGCATTCGTTCGAACGATATTAGCAATTTAAAATAAATGATAAACAATATTAGAATTTATATTAATTTCAATGATTACCTACTTACTTACCGTATACGTACTACGCCGTACGTGGCCGGTCGGGTTTCTAGTAGTACTACTCGTCCGCCGTTCTAGTTACTGCCGATCGGCAAATGTTTCTAGTACAAGCTCGCCTCGCAATATGTTTCTCGTAGAGCGATGAGAGTTTGTTTTTTTATTTTATGACGTGTACGTACAATGTACAATGCGCGTGTCACACATTAAATGAATGAATGTTATTATATTGACTGTTTCTATTATTATTATTTATTTAATTATTACTAGCGGACCCGACAGACGTTGTCCTGTCTACACGTCTTTAATTTGAAAATTTCAAACTTTTTTCAATAAGCTATAACATTCTGGACCATTTGCATGAAAATTATTATTCAAATGGTATGACAATATCTAACGTCATTACATGTAAATTTATTACAGTTAGACTAATCGATAGCGTGTGAGTATGTGTAATGAAATCTTCAACTTGTTTTAATTAAAGGTAAAAAAGCTCACACTCAAACTATTTTATTTGAAAAAATATATTTTTTTATTTACAAAAACTTAATTTATCGTAATTGCGGTATGTCGCCCGACGGTCGGGTTTCTAGTAAAACGTGCGCGCGCGAACACCGACGACCGTCGTCGGCCTTTCTAGTTACTGCTGAGCGGTAAATGTTTCTCGTACAAGCTCGCCGGGCGCACTATCCGCGCCGCGCACCGGCGGCCGTCGTATGTTTCTCGTACAAGCTCGCCGAACGCACAATGCGCTCCCTCCGCGCACCGGGGACCGTGACATGTTTCTCGTAGAGCGATGAGAGCTGGTTTTATTTTTATTTTTATTTTCATTTTATGCACATCATAACGTAATGTGCGCGCGTCATACATTAAATGAATGAACGAACTTTATATTATATTGACTCTTTTTATATTATTCCCTCGTATGTTTCTCGTAGAGCGGTGAGAGTTAGTTTTCATTTTACGACGTGTGTTGTAATAATTAAATAAATGACGGTGTGCGCCGTAT
>JAQFVW010000102.1:12500-17500 GCA_028984075.1 Pieris mannii | reverse complement strand
CGCACTCTGGGCGTCGACCGCGACGCGGCGGACGCGCGCGCTTCGTCCCACCCCTCGAGCGAGGGAGAGGAACTCGGCTGAGCCGAACGCAAACGCACGCACAACGACGCACAACACAACACCCGACATTGAGACACGTCCACGCGCGCACCGGCGCCGCCCGTCGCGCGATCGCAATGGACCGGGACGATGCGTGCAAACACGCGCGACGCGTAAACGCGAACGTCATTGTTGTTGTAGTCGTCGTCGTCGATGCTGTCGTTGCGTAAAGACTCGACGCGCGCCCGCGCTACGGAGAGACACGGCACGGCGGCGGAGAATTTAATTGTGCGACGAAAACTATCGTACAGACGTGAAAACGTTCAAAAGAAACGTGATCGAACATATATTCGAACGGATCGCTCGGCGCTCGGCCTCGCGAAACCGTCAAGAGCACGCGCGACGGCAACCGTCGCGCGAACAGTGTGGCTATTTGTTTTTATGCAGCCGGCCCTCAGACAGGAGTGGTCCTGGATATTTCTCCACGGACCGCAATGTGCGTTCGAAATGTCGATGTTCAAATGTGTCCTGCAGTTCACACTATGACGCGCAGTTAACTGCGTTCTTCATCGACCCGCGAGCCAAGTGATCCACCGTTCAGGGTAATCGTTTTGTTTGTTTTTGTATGAGAAAATATAAAAGGCATTTTGAAAAAAATTCAAATAATCCCCGACAAAACATTAAACTCTCGACGCACAATCGAACCGAATCGATCGCGCGTCAAAAGTCGACATCTTGCACAGGTACAGATGATATGTATATAAAATATCAATAGGCGAATAGACGCTAACGAAAGCGTCCACACACACGTATATAGTGTCGCGAATCGACGCGAGGGTCGCCCCTCGCGGATTCGATTTTAATAGTGTATCATTCACGTGGTTTTATTTTCGTTTTCAGCGTTGCCGCACAAAACAGAAAAAAAACGTTAATGATCCTTCCGCAGGTTCCCCTACGGAAACCTTGTTACGACTTTTACTTCCTCTAAATGATCAAGTTTGGTCAACTTCCCAGCAACGCCGACGGCCGTGAGGCCACCGCGTGTCGGTCCGAAGACCTCACTAAATCATTCAATCGGTAGTAGCGACGGGCGGTGTGTACAAAGGGCAGGGACGTAATCAACGCGAGCTTATGACTCGCGCTTACTAGGAATTCCTCGTTTATGGGGGATAATTGCAAACCCCAATCCCCAGCACGAAGGAGTTTCAACGGGTTGCCCGGGCCTCTAGGCCAGGGAGAACATGTTGATTCCTTCAGTGTAGCGCGCGTGCGGCCCAGGACATCTAAGGGCATCACAGACCTGTTATTGCTCAATCTCGTGCGGCTCGAAGCCGCCGGTCCCTCTAAGAAGAATTTTAATACGTCGCCAGTGAGTTGCGCTCCCCGAGAGTCGCGCACACCTTGAATGACGACGCCTATTTAGCAGGCTAGAGTCTCGTTCGTTACCGGAATTAACCAGACAAATCGCTCCACCAACTAAGAACGGCCATGCACCACCACCCACCGAATCAAGAAAGAGCTGTTAATCTGTCAATCCTTCCGGTGTCCGGGCCTGGTGAGATTTCCCGTGTTGAGTCAAATTAAGCCGCAGGCTCCACTCCTGGTGGTGCCCTTCCGTCAATTCCTTTAAGTTTCAGCTTTGCAACCATACTCCCCCCGGAGTCCAAAATCTTTGGTTTCCCGGAAGCTGCCCGCCGAGCCATTGTAGTAACGTCGGCGGATCGCTAGATGACATATTTACGGTTAGAACTAGGGCGGTATCTAATCGCCTTCGAACCTCTAACTTTCGTTCTTGATTGATGAAAACACCTTTGGCAAATGCTTTCGCTGATGTTCGTCTTGCGACGATCCAAGAATTTCACCTCTAACGTCGCAATACGAATGCCCCCAGTTATCCCTATTAATCATTACCTCGGAGTTCTGAAAACCAACAAAATAGAACCGAGATCATATTCTATTATTCCATGCACGAAATATTCAAGCGGCATTTTGAGCCCGCTTTGAGCACTCTAATTTGTTCAAAGTAAAATTGTCGGCCCACCTCGACACTCACCGAAGAGCACCGCGATAGGATTTTGATATTGAACCGGCGTTTTACCGCCGGCTCACCGACGATATGCTCCGCAGACGTGTCAGTATCACCGCGGATGCGGTGCACCGACAGCGCGGCGCACAAATGCAACTACGAGCTTTTTAACCGCAACAATTTTAGTATACGCTATTGGAGCTGGAATTACCGCGGCTGCTGGCACCAGACTTGCCCTCCAATTGTTCCTCGTTAAAATATTTAAAGTGTACTCATTCCGATTACGAGGCCTCGTAAGAGTCCCGTATCGTTATTTTTCGTCACTACCTCCCCGTGCCGGGAGTGGGTAATTTGCGCGCCTGCTGCCTTCCTTGGATGTGGTAGCCGTTTCTCAGGCTCCCTCTCCGGAATCGAACCCTGATTCCCCGTTACCCGTGACAACCATGGTAGTCGCAGAAACTACCATCGAAAGTTGATAAGGCAGACATTTGAAAGATGCGTCGCCGGTACTGGACCATGCGATCGGCAAAAGTTATCCAGATTCATCAAAATTAACGACTTCGGACGCTAGGCCCTCCGCCGATTGGTTTTGATCTAATAAAAGCACTCATCCCATCACTGGTCAGAGTTCTGATTGCATGTATTAGCTCTAGAATTACCACAGTTATCCAAGTAACTGAGTAAGATCTAAGGAACCAAAACTGATATATTGAGCCATTCGCGGTATCGCCTTAATACGGCTTGCACTGAGACATGCATGGCTTAATCTTTGAGACAAGCATATAACTACTGGCAGGATCAACCAGGGAGCTGCTTACGCAAACGACTCGCCTAACGCCGCGCGAGACGCGGCTTCGGCGAGCCGTAGCTTCGGCGGCGTCGGGACGCGCTTGCGCGCGTTACCCGACACGCGTGAACGTAACGCGTCGAATTTTCAAACGACGCGACGTTCGCGCTTCAATTCGATAGACATACTCTGACCGGTCTACGAGCGGCCGTCCCGTCACGATCTCGCAACGAGGTGATGTACAACGCTGCTCGACCACTGTGAGGGACATAAAACTGCGTCAAACACGACGACGATCCACGATCTCTCGGGAGTCGGTCGATGTGTTTTGACAGTTTGAAAATTGAACATTCATCTAAACGCAACTTCTCAATTTTTATTCAATACGCTATTGTAAGCATATTAAAAACTCGGCTGGCATCATACACATAAAATGTGTAATCGCACTAGATACGATCAACGCCCGGAGCTTGAGGGATACATTCCAACACGACGCTGCGCACACCGTTTCGACGATGGGCGCGTATGCGTCCTCTTTTCAAACATTATTTCCATATTCATTCGCACGTCTCGAACACGCTCGGGCGCCCCGAGTTTGGGTGCGCGCCTCGAACCGTATTCTTTTATAACATTCACAGATAACACCGGCGAGACAGTCTCACAAAATACACTCTCTGAGCGATTTTGCTGAATGTCACCATCCGGTCTGCGAACGCGGTGCTATATATACATATATATATTATGTACAACAAAAGTTGTAACTTCAAAATAATATAAACACTGATATTTTGCGTTAAAAACACAAACATCGCGTTCAATACTACTATATGCGCGGCAACGAGAACCTCCGTCCGACGCAGTGCGCACGGCTGTTTCGCTCCACATATATACCGAGAGCAATAGTCCGCGTCGGCATTGGAGTGGGCGCGGCGCGACCGCCGTCGTATGTTTCTCGTAGAGCGTTGAGAGTTGGTTTTCATTTTATGATGTGTACGTAATATGTGTTGATGTGAATATTATTTATAATGAACAATAATAATAATAATATTATTTTTATTATTAGTTATATTATATATTTATATATATATATATTTCTTGTTACTGCTGAGCGGTAAATGTTTCTCGTACAAGCTCGCCTCGTAATATGTTTCTCGTAGAGCGATGAGAGTTAGTTTTTTTTTTATATTTTTTTATTTTATTATGTGTACGTACAGTGTACAATGCGCGTGTCACACATTAAATAAATGAATGTTATTATATTGACTGTTTCTATTATTATAATTTTCTTAATGTATATAATTATGAGAATTATTAATAAATTTATGTTTAAATTATATTAAATAATCTATGTTAATTGCGGTATGTCGCCCGACGGTCGGGTATTTATTTATTTTATTTTATTTTTTATTTTTACATTTAGGTACAAAAACAGAAAACAGATTGATTACATACATACAGTTATTATACACTAAACAACCTTTGAAAATCTGATATCCAATTATATCTGTACACAGCATTTTACACTAAATATCAACCAAACAACATACACATATTAAACTGAATGACAAAACAAAAAAAAAAGAAAAGAATACATTAATTAATTCATTCAAATCAGTGTTTAAGGTTGCAAGTATTCACCATGAACTATCTTTTTAAATTTACAAATATTATTGTGAAAAATATCAACTTCAGTGCACACAGCATTATTAATATTTGCACATTCTGACGGGCGGAGCATTCTGGGACACATTTTTATTAGTTATATTAGGTATGATAAATAATTCCTGGATGCGCACAGAACGCGTCGGCGCCTTGATTTCTAGTTTCTCTAAAAGGGTAGCTGTCAAATGAGCCATTTGCTATTTTATGTATAGTGCACAGGTCGCTCATCCACCTCCTCCTTTCAAGACTTACCATTTCAAAGTGGGCAAGACGCTGGTCATATTGGTTTATTTTTCGCCTAAGACCATACATACAGCACAACGCTTTGACAAACCGCCTTTGTATAGATTCCAATCTATCTGTATAGTTTTGTATGTATCTAGTACAACGTGCGCGCGCGAACACCGACGACCGTCGTCGGCCTTTCTAGTTACTGCTGAGCGGTAAATGTTTCTCGTACAAGCTCGCCGGGCGCACAATCCGCGC
>JAQFVW010000102.1:0-5000 GCA_028984075.1 Pieris mannii | reverse complement strand
AGTAGCGACGGGCGGTGTGTACAAAGGGCAGGGACGTAATCAACGCGAGCTTATGACTCGCGCTTACTAGGAATTCCTCGTTTATGGGGGATAATTGCAAACCCCAATCCCCAGCACGAAGGAGTTTCAACGGGTTGCCCGGGCCTCTAGGCCAGGGAGAACATGTTGATTCCTTCAGTGTAGCGCGCGTGCGGCCCAGGACATCTAAGGGCATCACAGACCTGTTATTGCTCAATCTCGTGCGGCTCGAAGCCGCCGGTCCCTCTAAGAAGAATTTTAATACGTCGCCAGTGAGTTGCGCTCCCCGAGAGTCGCGCACACCTTGAATGACGACGCCTATTTAGCAGGCTAGAGTCTCGTTCGTTACCGGAATTAACCAGACAAATCGCTCCACCAACTAAGAACGGCCATGCACCACCACCCACCGAATCAAGAAAGAGCTGTTAATCTGTCAATCCTTCCGGTGTCCGGGCCTGGTGAGATTTCCCGTGTTGAGTCAAATTAAGCCGCAGGCTCCACTCCTGGTGGTGCCCTTCCGTCAATTCCTTTAAGTTTCAGCTTTGCAACCATACTCCCCCCGGAGTCCAAAATCTTTGGTTTCCCGGAAGCTGCCCGCCGAGCCATTGTAGTAACGTCGGCGGATCGCTAGATGACATATTTACGGTTAGAACTAGGGCGGTATCTAATCGCCTTCGAACCTCTAACTTTCGTTCTTGATTGATGAAAACACCTTTGGCAAATGCTTTCGCTGATGTTCGTCTTGCGACGATCCAAGAATTTCACCTCTAACGTCGCAATACGAATGCCCCCAGTTATCCCTATTAATCATTACCTCGGAGTTCTGAAAACCAACAAAATAGAACCGAGATCATATTCTATTATTCCATGCACGAAATATTCAAGCGGCATTTTGAGCCCGCTTTGAGCACTCTAATTTGTTCAAAGTAAAATTGTCGGCCCACCTCGACACTCACCGAAGAGCACCGCGATAGGATTTTGATATTGAACCGGCGTTTTACCGCCGGCTCACCGACGATATGCTCCGCAGACGTGTCAGTATCACCGCGGATGCGGTGCACCGACAGCGCGGCGCACAAATGCAACTACGAGCTTTTTAACCGCAACAATTTTAGTATACGCTATTGGAGCTGGAATTACCGCGGCTGCTGGCACCAGACTTGCCCTCCAATTGTTCCTCGTTAAAATATTTAAAGTGTACTCATTCCGATTACGAGGCCTCGTAAGAGTCCCGTATCGTTATTTTTCGTCACTACCTCCCCGTGCCGGGAGTGGGTAATTTGCGCGCCTGCTGCCTTCCTTGGATGTGGTAGCCGTTTCTCAGGCTCCCTCTCCGGAATCGAACCCTGATTCCCCGTTACCCGTGACAACCATGGTAGTCGCAGAAACTACCATCGAAAGTTGATAAGGCAGACATTTGAAAGATGCGTCGCCGGTACTGGACCATGCGATCGGCAAAAGTTATCCAGATTCATCAAAATTAACGACTTCGGACGCTAGGCCCTCCGCCGATTGGTTTTGATCTAATAAAAGCACTCATCCCATCACTGGTCAGAGTTCTGATTGCATGTATTAGCTCTAGAATTACCACAGTTATCCAAGTAACTGAGTAAGATCTAAGGAACCAAAACTGATATATTGAGCCATTCGCGGTATCGCCTTAATACGGCTTGCACTGAGACATGCATGGCTTAATCTTTGAGACAAGCATATAACTACTGGCAGGATCAACCAGGGAGCTGCTTACGCAAACGACTCGCCTAACGCCGCGCGAGACGCGGCTTCGGCGAGCCGTAGCTTCGGCGGCGTCGGGACGCGCTTGCGCGCGTTACCCGACACGCGTGAACGTAACGCGTCGAATTTTCAAACGACGCGACGTTCGCGCTTCAATTCGATAGACATACTCTGACCGGTCTACGAGCGGCCGTCCCGTCACGATCTCGCAACGAGGTGATGTACAACGCTGCTCGACCACTGTGAGGGACATAAAACTGCGTCAAACACGACGACGATCCACGATCTCTCGGGAGTCGGTCGATGTGTTTTGACAGTTTGAAAATTGAACATTCATCTAAACGCAACTTCTCAATTTTTATTCAATACGCTATTGTAAGCATATTAAAAACTCGGCTGGCATCATACACATAAAATGTGTAATCGCACTAGATACGATCAACGCCCGGAGCTTGAGGGATACATTCCAACACGACGCTGCGCACACCGTTTCGACGATGGGCGCGTATGCGTCCTCTTTTCAAACATTATTTCCATATTCATTCGCACGTCTCGAACACGCTCGGGCGCCCCGAGTTTGGGTGCGCGCCTCGAACCGTATTCTTTTATAACATCACAGATAACACCGGCGAGACAGTCTCACAAAATACACTCTCTGAGCGATTTTGCTGAATGTCACCATCCGGTCTGCGAACGCGGTGCTATATATACATATATATATTATGTACAACAAAAGTTGTAACTTCAAAATAATATAAACACTGATATTTTGCGTTAAAAACACAAACATCGCGTTCAATACTACTATATGCGCGGCAACGAGAACCTCCGTCCGACGCAGTGCGCACGGCTGTTTCGCTCCACATATATACCGAGAGCAATAGTCCGCGTCGGCATTGGAGTGGGCGCGGCGCGACCGCCGTCGTATGTTTCTCGTAGAGCGTTGAGAGTTGGTTTTCATTTTATGATGTGTACGTAATATGTGTTGATGTGAATATTATTTATAATGAACAATAATAATAATAATATTATTTTTATTATTAGTTATATTATATATTTATATATATATATTTCTTGTTACTGCTGAGCGGTAAATGTTTCTCGTACAAGCTCGCCTCGTAATATGTTTCTCGTAGAGCGATGAGAGTTAGTTTTTTTTTTATATTTTTTTATTTTATTATGTGTACGTACAGTGTACAATGCGCGTGTCACACATTAAATAAATGAATGTTATTATATTGACTGTTTCTATTATTATAATTTTCTTAATGTATATAATTATGAGAATTATTAATAAATTTATGTTTAAATTATATTAAATAATCTATGTTAATTGCGGTATGTCGCCCGACGGTCGGGTATTTATTTATTTTATTTTATTTTTTATTTTTACATTTAGGTACAAAAACAGAAAACAGATTGATTACATACATACAGTTATTATACACTAAACAACATTTGAAAATCTGATATCCAATTATATCTGTACACAGCATTTTACACTAAATATCAACCAAACAACATACACATATTAAACTGAATGACAAAACAAAAAAAAAAGAAAAGAATACATTAATTAATTCATTCAAATCAGTGTTTAAGGTTGCAAGTATTCACCATGAACTATCTTTTTAAATTTACAAATATTATTGTGAAAAATATCAACTTCAGTGCACACAGCATTATTAATATTTGCACATTCTGACGGGCGGAGCATTCTGGGACACATTTTTATTAGTTATATTAGGTATGATAAATAATTCCTGGATGCGCACAGAACGCGTCGGCGCCTTGATTTCTAGTTTCTCTAAAAGGGTAGCTGTCAAATGAGCCATTTGCTATTTTATGTATAGTGCACAGGTCGCTCATCCACCTCCTCCTTTCAAGACTTACCATTTCAAAGTGGGCAAGACGCTGGTCATATTGGTTTATTTTTCGCCTAAGACCATACATACAGCACAACGCTTTGACAAACCGCCTTTGTATAGATTCCAATCTATCTGTATAGTTTTGTATGTATCTAGTACAACGTGCGCGCGCGAACACCGACGACCGTCGTCGGCCTTTCTAGTTACTGCTGAGCGGTAAATGTTTCTCGTACAAGCTCGCCGGGCGCACAATCCGCGCCGCGCACCGGCGGCCGTCGTATGTTTCTCGTACAAGCTCGCCGGGCGCACAATCCGCGCCGCGCACCGGCGGCCGTCGTATGTTTCTCGTACAAGCTCGCCGAACGCACAATGCGCTCCGCGCACCGGTGACCGTGTCATGTTTCTCGTAGAGCGATGAGAGCTGGTTTTATTTTTATTTTTATTTTCATTTTATGATGTGCACGTAATGTGCGCGTTGATGAATGAACGTTATATTTTATCGACTGTTTATATTATTATTATTGTTATTATTTTTTAAGAAATTTATGTTAAGGAAATGCATTCGTTCGAACGATATTAGCAATTTAAAATAAATGATAAACAATATTAGAATTTATATTAATTTCAATGATTACCTACTTACTTACCGTATACGTACTACGCCGTACGTGGCCGGTCGGGTTTCTAGTAGTACTACTCGTCCGCCGTTCTAGTTACTGCCGATCGGCAAATGTTTCTAGTACAAGCTCGCCTCGCAATATGTT
This sequence comes from Pieris mannii, assembly GCA_028984075.1. Taxonomy (NCBI): domain Eukaryota; kingdom Metazoa; phylum Arthropoda; class Insecta; order Lepidoptera; family Pieridae; genus Pieris; species Pieris mannii. Next base: position 616 of record JAQFVW010000102.1, on the reverse strand, counting down.
TCTCGTAGAGCGATGAGAGTTTGTTTTTTTATTTTATGACGTGTACGTACAATGTACAATGCGCGTGTCACACATTAAATGAATGAATGTTATTATATTGACTGTTTCTATTATTATTATTTATTTAATTATTACTAGCGGACCCGACAGACGTTGTCCTGTCTACACGTCTTTAATTTGAAAATTTCAAACTTTTTTCAATAAGCTATAACATTCTGGACCATTTGCATGAAAATTATTATTCAAATGGTATGACAATATCTAACGTCATTACATGTAAATTTATTACAGTTAGACTAATCGATAGCGTGTGAGTATGTGTAATGAAATCTTCAACTTGTTTTAATTAAAGGTAAAAAAGCTCACACTCAAACTATTTTATTTGAAAAAATATATTTTTTTATTTACAAAAACTTAATTTATCGTAATTGCGGTATGTCGCCCGACGGTCGGGTTTCTAGTAAAACGTGCGCGCGCGAACACCGACGACCGTCGTCGGCCTTTCTAGTTACTGCTGAGCGGTAAATGTTTCTCGTACAAGCTCGCCGGGCGCACTATCCGCGCCGCGCACCGGCGGCCGTCGTATGTTTCTCGTACAAGCTCGCCGAACGCACAA
>JAQFVW010000101.1:25000-29564 GCA_028984075.1 Pieris mannii | reverse complement strand
TCAATCGGTAGTAGCGACGGGGCGGTGTGTACAAAGGGCAGGGACGTAATCAACGCGAGCTTATGACTCGCGCTTACTAGGAATTCCTCGTTTATGGGGGATAATTGCAAACCCCAATCCCCAGCACGAAGGAGTTTCAACGGGTTGCCCGGGCCTCTAGGCCAGGGAGAACATGTTGATTCCTTCAGTGTAGCGCGCGTGCGGCCCAGGACATCTAAGGGCATCACAGACCTGTTATTGCTCAATCTCGTGCGGCTCGAAGCCGCCGGTCCCTCTAAGAAGAATTTTAATACGTCGCCAGTGAGTTGCGCTCCCCGAGAGTCGCGCACACCTTGAATGACGACGCCTATTTAGCAGGCTAGAGTCTCGTTCGTTACCGGAATTAACCAGACAAATCGCTCCACCAACTAAGAACGGCCATGCACCACCACCCACCGAATCAAGAAAGAGCTGTTAATCTGTCAATCCTTCCGGTGTCCGGGCCTGGTGAGATTTCCCGTGTTGAGTCAAATTAAGCCGCAGGCTCCACTCCTGGTGGTGCCCTTCCGTCAATTCCTTTAAGTTTCAGCTTTGCAACCATACTCCCCCCGGAGTCCAAAATCTTTGGTTTCCCGGAAGCTGCCCGCCGAGCCATTGTAGTAACGTCGGCGGATCGCTAGATGACATATTTACGGTTAGAACTAGGGCGGTATCTAATCGCCTTCGAACCTCTAACTTTCGTTCTTGATTGATGAAAAACACCTTTGGCAAATGCTTTCGCTGATGTTCGTCTTGCGACGATCCAAGAATTTCACCTCTAACGTCGCAATACGAATGCCCCCAGTTATCCCTATTAATCATTACCTCGGAGTTCTGAAAACCAACAAAATAGAACCGAGATCATATTCTATTATTCCATGCACGAAATATTCAAGCGGCATTTTGAGCCCGCTTTGAGCACTCTAATTTGTTCAAAGTAAAATTGTCGGCCCACCTCGACACTCACCGAAGAGCACCGCGATAGGATTTTGATATTGAACCGGCGTTTTACCGCCGGCTCACCGACGATATGCTCCGCAGACGTGTCAGTATCACCGCGGATGCGGTGCACCGACAGCGCGGCGCACAAATGCAACTACGAGCTTTTTAACCGCAACAATTTTAGTATACGCTATTGGAGCTGGAATTACCGCGGCTGCTGGCACCAGACTTGCCCTCCAATTGTTCCTCGTTAAAATATTTAAAGTGTACTCATTCCGATTACGAGGCCTCGTAAGAGTCCCGTATCGTTATTTTTCGTCACTACCTCCCCGTGCCGGGAGTGGGTAATTTGCGCGCCTGCTGCCTTCCTTGGATGTGGTAGCCGTTTCTCAGGCTCCCTCTCCGGAATCGAACCCTGATTCCCCGTTACCCGTGACAACCATGGTAGTCGCAGAAACTACCATCGAAAGTTGATAAGGCAGACATTTGAAAGATGCGTCGCCGGTACTGGACCATGCGATCGGCAAAAGTTATCCAGATTCATCAAAATTAACGACTTCGGACGCTAGGCCCTCCGCCGATTGGTTTTGATCTAATAAAAGCACTCATCCCATCACTGGTCAGAGTTCTGATTGCATGTATTAGCTCTAGAATTACCACAGTTATCCAAGTAACTGAGTAAGATCTAAGGAACCAAAACTGATATATTGAGCCATTCGCGGTATCGCCTTAATACGGCTTGCACTGAGACATGCATGGCTTAATCGTTTGAGACAAGCATATAACTACTGGCAGGATCAACCAGGGAGCTGCTTACGCAAACGACTCGCCTAACGCCGCGCGAGACGCGGCTTCGGCGAGCCGTAGCTTCGGCGGCGTCGGGACGCGCTTGCGCGCGTTACCCGACACGCGTGAACGTAACGCGTCGAATTTTCAAACGACGCGACGTTCGCGCTTCAATTCGATAGACATACTCTGACCGGTCTACGAGCGGCCGTCCCGTCACGATCTCGCAACGAGGTGATGTACAACGCTGCTCGACCACTGTGAGGGACATAAAACTGCGTCAAACACGACGACGATCCACGATCTCTCGGGAGTCGGTCGATGTGTTTTGACAGTTTGAAAATTGAACATTCATCTAAACGCAACTTCTCAATTTTTATTCAATACGCTATTGTAAGCATATTAAAAACTCGGCTGGCATCATACACATAAAATGTGTAATCGCACTAGATACGATCAACGCCCGGAGCTTGAGGGATACATTCCAACACGACGCTGCGCACACCGTTTCGACGATGGGCGCGTATGCGTCCTCTTTTCAAACATTATTTCCATATTCATTCGCACGTCTCGAACACGCTCGGGCGCCCCGAGTTTGGGTGCGCGCCTCGAACCGTATTCTTTTATAACATCACAGATAACACCGGCGAGACAGTCTCACAAAATACACTCTCTGAGCGATTTTGCTGAATGTCACCATCCGGTCTGCGAACGCGGTGCTATATATACATATATACATTATGTACAACAAAAGTTGTAACTTCAAATAATATAAACACTGATATTTTGCGTTAAAAACACAAAAACATCGCGTTCAATACTACTATATGCGCGGCAACGAGAACCTCCGTCCGACGCAGTGCGCACGGCTGTTTCGCTCCACATATATACCGAGAGCAATAGTCCGCGTCGGCATTGGAGTGGGCGCGGCGCGACCGCCGTCGTATGTTTCTCGTAGAGCGTTGAGAGTTGGTTTTCATTTTATGATGTGTACGTAATATGTGTTGATGTGAATATTATTTATAATGAACAATAATAATAATAATATTATTTTTATTATTAGTTATATTATATATTTATATATATATATATTTCTTGTTACTGCTGAGCGGTAAATGTTTCTCGTACAAGCTCGCCTCGTAATATGTTTCTCGTAGAGCGATGAGAGTTAGTTTTTTTTTTATATTTTTTTATTTTATTATGTGTACGTACAGTGTACAATGCGCCGTGTCACACATTAAATAAATGAATGTTATTATGTTGACTGTTTCTATTATTATAATTTTCTTAATGTATATAATTATGAGAATTATTAATAAATTTATGTTTAAATTATATTAAATAATCTATGTTAATTGCGGTATGTCGCCCGACGGTCGGGTATTTATTTATTTTATTTTATTTTTTATTTTTACATTTAGGTACAAAAACAGAAAACAGATTGATTACATACATACAGTTATTATACACTAAACAACATTTGAAAATCTGATATCCAATTATATCTGTACACAGCATTTTACACTAAATATCAACCAAACAACATACACATATTAAACTGAATGACAAAACAAAAAAAAAAGAAAAGAATACATTAATTAATTCATTCAAATCAGTATTTAAGGTTGCAAGTATTCACCATGAACTATCTTTTTAAATTTACAAATATTATTGTGAAAAATATCAACTTCAGTGCACACAGCATTATTAATATTTGCACATTCTGACGGGCGGAGCATTCTGGGACACATTTTTATTAGTTATATTAGGTATGATAAATAATTCCTGGATGCGCACAGAACGCGTCGGCGCCTTGATTTCTAGTTTCTCTAAAAGGGTAGCTGTCAAATGAGCCATTTGCTATTTTATGTATAGTGCACAGGTCGCTCATCCACCTCCTCCTTTCAAGACTTACCATTTCAAAGTGGGCAAGACGCTGGTCATATTGGTTTATTTTTCGCCTAAGACCATACATACAGCACAACGCTTTGACAAACCGCCTTTGTATAGATTCCAATCTATCTGTATAGTTTTGTATGTATCTAGTACAACGTGCGCGCGCGAACACCGACGACCGTCGTCGGCCTTTCTAGTTACTGCTGAGCGGTAAATGTTTCTCGTACAAGCTCGCCGGGCGCACAATCCGCGCCGCGCACCGGCGGCCGTCGTATGTTTCTCGTACAAGCTCGCCGGGCGCACAATCCGCGCCGCGCACCGGCGGCCGTCGTATGTTTCTCGTACAAGCTCGCCGAACGCACAATGCGCTCCGCGCACCGGTGACCGTGTCATGTTTCTCGTAGAGCGATGAGAGCTGGTTTTATTTTTATTTTTATTTTCATTTTATGATGTGCACGTAATGTGCGCGTTGATGAATGAACGTTATATTTTATCGACTGTTTATATTATTATTATTGTTATTATTTTTTAAGAAATTTATGTTAAGGAAATGCATTCGTTCGAACGATATTAGCAATTTAAAATAAATGATAAACAATATTAGAATTTATATTAATTTCAATGATTACCTACTTACTTACCGTATACGTACTACGCCGTACGTGGCCGGTCGGGTTTCTAGTAGTACTACTCGTCCGCCGTTCTAGTTACTGCCGATCGGCAAATGTTTCTAGTACAAGCTCGCCTCGCAATATGTTTCTCGTAGAGCGATGAGAGTTTGTTTTTTTATTTTATGACGTGTACGTACAATGTACAATGCGCGTGTCACACATTAAATGAATGAATGTTATTATATTGACTGTTTCTATTATTATTATTTATTTAATTATTACTAGCGGACCCGACAGACGTTGTCCTGTCT
>JAQFVW010000101.1:15000-17500 GCA_028984075.1 Pieris mannii | reverse complement strand
ACTTTCGTTCTTGATTGATGAAAACACCTTTGGCAAATGCTTTCGCTGATGTTCGTCTTGCGACGATCCAAGAATTTCACCTCTAACGTCGCAATACGAATGCCCCCAGTTATCCCTATTAATCATTACCTCGGAGTTCTGAAAACCAACAAAATAGAACCGAGATCATATTCTATTATTCCATGCACGAAATATTCAAGCGGCATTTTGAGCCCGCTTTGAGCACTCTAATTTGTTCAAAGTAAAATTGTCGGCCCACCTCGACACTCACCGAAGAGCACCGCGATAGGATTTTGATATTGAACCGGCGTTTTACCGCCGGCTCACCGACGATATGCTCCGCAGACGTGTCAGTATCACCGCGGATGCGGTGCACCGACAGCGCGGCGCACAAATGCAACTACGAGCTTTTTAACCGCAACAATTTTAGTATACGCTATTGGAGCTGGAATTACCGCGGCTGCTGGCACCAGACTTGCCCTCCAATTGTTCCTCGTTAAAATATTTAAAGTGTACTCATTCCGATTACGAGGCCTCGTAAGAGTCCCGTATCGTTATTTTTCGTCACTACCTCCCCGTGCCGGGAGTGGGTAATTTGCGCGCCTGCTGCCTTCCTTGGATGTGGTAGCCGTTTCTCAGGCTCCCTCTCCGGAATCGAACCCTGATTCCCCGTTACCCGTGACAACCATGGTAGTCGCAGAAACTACCATCGAAAGTTGATAAGGCAGACATTTGAAAGATGCGTCGCCGGTACTGGACCATGCGATCGGCAAAAGTTATCCAGATTCATCAAAATTAACGACTTCGGACGCTAGGCCCTCCGCCGATTGGTTTTGATCTAATAAAAGCACTCATCCCATCACTGGTCAGAGTTCTGATTGCATGTATTAGCTCTAGAATTACCACAGTTATCCAAGTAACTGAGTAAGATCTAAGGAACCAAAACTGATATATTGAGCCATTCGCGGTATCGCCTTAATACGGCTTGCACTGAGACATGCATGGCTTAATCTTTGAGACAAGCATATAACTACTGGCAGGATCAACCAGGGAGCTGCTTACGCAAACGACTCGCCTAACGCCGCGCGAGACGCGGCTTCGGCGAGCCGTAGCTTCGGCGGCGTCGGGACGCGCTTGCGCGCGTTACCCGACACGCGTGAACGTAACGCGTCGAATTTTCAAACGACGCGACGTTCGCGCTTCAATTCGATAGACATACTCTGACCGGTCTACGAGCGGCCGTCCCGTCACGATCTCGCAACGAGGTGATGTACAACGCTGCTCGACCACTGTGAGGGACATAAAACTGCGTCAAACACGACGACGATCCACGATCTCTCGGGAGTCGGTCGATGTGTTTTGACAGTTTGAAAATTGAACATTCATCTAAACGCAACTTCTCAATTTTTATTCAATACGCTATTGTAAGCATATTAAAAACTCGGCTGGCATCATACACATAAAATGTGTAATCGCACTAGATACGATCAACGCCCGGAGCTTGAGGGATACATTCCAACACGACGCTGCGCACACCGTTTCGACGATGGGCGCGTATGCGTCCTCTTTTCAAACATTATTTCCATATTCATTCGCACGTCTCGAACACGCTCGGGCGCCCCGAGTTTGGGTGCGCGCCTCGAACCGTATTCTTTTATAACATCACAGATAACACCGGCGAGACAGTCTCACAAAATACACTCTCTGAGCGATTTTGCTGAATGTCACCATCCGGTCTGCGAACGCGGTGCTATATATACATATATACATTATGTACAACAAAAGTTGTAACTTCAAAATAATATAAACACTGATATTTTGCGTTAAAAACACAAAAACATCGCGTTCAATACTACTATATGCGCGGCAACGAGAACCTCCGTCCGACGCAGTGCGCACGGCTGTTTCGCTCCACATATATACCGAGAGCAATAGTCCGCGTCGGCATTGGAGTGGGCGCGGCGCGACCGCCGTCGTATGTTTCTCGTAGAGCGTTGAGAGTTGGTTTTCATTTTATGATGTGTACGTAATATGTGTTGATGTGAATATTATTTATAATGAACAATAATAATAATAATATTATTTTTATTATTAGTTATATTATATATTTATATATATATATATTTCTTGTTACTGCTGAGCGGTAAATGTTTCTCGTACAAGCTCGCCTCGTAATATGTTTCTCGTAGAGCGATGAGAGTTAGTTTTTTTTTTTATATTTTTTTATTTTATTATGTGTACGTACAGTGTACAATGCGCGTGTCACACATTAAATAAATGAATGTTATTATGTTGACTGTTTCTATTATTATAATTTTCTTAATGTATATAATTATGAGAATTATTAATAAATTTATGTTTAAATTATATTAAATAATCTATGTTAATTGCGGTATGTCGCCCGACGGTCGGGTATTTATTTATTTTATTTTATTTTTTATTTTTACATTTAGGTACAAAAACAGAAAACAGATTGATTACATACATACAGTTATTATAC
>JAQFVW010000101.1:2500-7500 GCA_028984075.1 Pieris mannii | reverse complement strand
TTTTTATGCAGCCGGCCCTCAGACAGGAGTGGTCCTGGATATTTCTCCACGGACCGCAATGTGCGTTCGAAATGTCGATGTTCAAATGTGTCCTGCAGTTCACACTATGACGCGCAGTTAACTGCGTTCTTCATCGACCCGCGAGCCAAGTGATCCACCGTTCAGGGTAATCGTTTTGTTTGTTTTTGTATGAGAAAATATAAAAGGCATTTTGAAAAAAATTCAAATAATCCCCGACAAAACATTAAACTCTCGACGCACAATCAAACCGAATCGATCGCGCGTCAAAAGTCGACATCTTGCACAGGTACAGATGATATGTATATAAAATATCAATAGGCGAATAGACGCTAACGAAAGCGTCCACACACACGTATATAGTGTCGCGAATCGACGCGAGGGTCGCCCCTCGCGGATTCGATTTTAATAGTGTATCATTCACGTGGTTTTATTTTCGTTTTCAGCGTTGCCGCACAAAACAGAAAAAAAACGTTAATGATCCTTCCGCAGGTTCCCCTACGGAAACCTTGTTACGACTTTTACTTCCTCTAAATGATCAAGTTTGGTCAACTTCCCAGCAACGCCGACGGCCGTGAGGCCACCGCGTGTCGGTCCGAAGACCTCACTAAATCATTCAATCGGTAGTAGCGACGGGCGGTGTGTACAAAGGGCAGGGACGTAATCAACGCGAGCTTATGACTCGCGCTTACTAGGAATTCCTCGTTTATGGGGGATAATTGCAAACCCCAATCCCCAGCACGAAGGAGTTTCAACGGGTTGCCCGGGCCTCTAGGCCAGGGAGAACATGTTGATTCCTTCAGTGTAGCGCGCGTGCGGCCCAGGACATCTAAGGGCATCACAGACCTGTTATTGCTCAATCTCGTGCGGCTCGAAGCCGCCGGTCCCTCTAAGAAGAATTTTAATACGTCGCCAGTGAGTTGCGCTCCCCGAGAGTCGCGCACACCTTGAATGACGACGCCTATTTAGCAGGCTAGAGTCTCGTTCGTTACCGGAATTAACCAGACAAATCGCTCCACCAACTAAGAACGGCCATGCACCACCACCCACCGAATCAAGAAAGAGCTGTTAATCTGTCAATCCTTCCGGTGTCCGGGCCTGGTGAGATTTCCCGTGTTGAGTCAAATTAAGCCGCAGGCTCCACTCCTGGTGGTGCCCTTCCGTCAATTCCTTTAAGTTTCAGCTTTGCAACCATACTCCCCCCGGAGTCCAAAATCTTTGGTTTCCCGGAAGCTGCCCGCCGAGCCATTGTAGTAACGTCGGCGGATCGCTAGATGACATATTTACGGTTAGAACTAGGGCGGTATCTAATCGCCTTCGAACCTCTAACTTTCGTTCTTGATTGATGAAAACACCTTTGGCAAATGCTTTCGCTGATGTTCGTCTTGCGACGATCCAAGAATTTCACCTCTAACGTCGCAATACGAATGCCCCCAGTTATCCCTATTAATCATTACCTCGGAGTTCTGAAAACCAACAAAATAGAACCGAGATCATATTCTATTATTCCATGCACGAAATATTCAAGCGGCATTTTGAGCCCGCTTTGAGCACTCTAATTTGTTCAAAGTAAAATTGTCGGCCCACCTCGACACTCACCGAAGAGCACCGCGATAGGATTTTGATATTGAACCGGCGTTTTACCGCCGGCTCACCGACGATATGCTCCGCAGACGTGTCAGTATCACCGCGGATGCGGTGCACCGACAGCGCGGCGCACAAATGCAACTACGAGCTTTTTAACCGCAACAATTTTAGTATACGCTATTGGAGCTGGAATTACCGCGGCTGCTGGCACCAGACTTGCCCTCCAATTGTTCCTCGTTAAAATATTTAAAGTGTACTCATTCCGATTACGAGGCCTCGTAAGAGTCCCGTATCGTTATTTTTCGTCACTACCTCCCCGTGCCGGGAGTGGGTAATTTGCGCGCCTGCTGCCTTCCTTGGATGTGGTAGCCGTTTCTCAGGCTCCCTCTCCGGAATCGAACCCTGATTCCCCGTTACCCGTGACAACCATGGTAGTCGCAGAAACTACCATCGAAAGTTGATAAGGCAGACATTTGAAAGATGCGTCGCCGGTACTGGACCATGCGATCGGCAAAAGTTATCCAGATTCATCAAAATTAACGACTTCGGACGCTAGGCCCTCCGCCGATTGGTTTTGATCTAATAAAAGCACTCATCCCATCACTGGTCAGAGTTCTGATTGCATGTATTAGCTCTAGAATTACCACAGTTATCCAAGTAACTGAGTAAGATCTAAGGAACCAAAACTGATATATTGAGCCATTCGCGGTATCGCCTTAATACGGCTTGCACTGAGACATGCATGGCTTAATCTTTGAGACAAGCATATAACTACTGGCAGGATCAACCAGGGAGCTGCTTACGCAAACGACTCGCCTAACGCCGCGCGAGACGCGGCTTCGGCGAGCCGTAGCTTCGGCGGCGTCGGGACGCGCTTGCGCGCGTTACCCGACACGCGTGAACGTAACGCGTCGAATTTTCAAACGACGCGACGTTCGCGCTTCAATTCGATAGACATACTCTGACCGGTCTACGAGCGGCCGTCCCGTCACGATCTCGCAACGAGGTGATGTACAACGCTGCTCGACCACTGTGAGGGACATAAAACTGCGTCAAACACGACGACGATCCACGATCTCTCGGGAGTCGGTCGATGTGTTTTGACAGTTTGAAAATTGAACATTCATCTAAACGCAACTTCTCAATTTTTATTCAATACGCTATTGTAAGCATATTAAAAACTCGGCTGGCATCATACACATAAAATGTGTAATCGCACTAGATACGATCAACGCCCGGAGCTTGAGGGATACATTCCAACACGACGCTGCGCACACCGTTTCGACGATGGGCGCGTATGCGTCCTCTTTTCAAACATTATTTCCATATTCATTCGCACGTCTCGAACACGCTCGGGCGCCCCGAGTTTGGGTGCGCGCCTCGAACCGTATTCTTTTATAACATCACAGATAACACCGGCGAGACAGTCTCACAAAATACACTCTCTGAGCGATTTTGCTGAATGTCACCATCCGGTCTGCGAACGCGGTGCTATATATACATATATACATTATGTACAACAAAAGTTGTAACTTCAAAATAATATAAACACTGATATTTTGCGTTAAAAACACAAAAACATCGCGTTCAATACTACTATATGCGCGGCAACGAGAACCTCCGTCCGACGCAGTGCGCACGGCTGTTTCGCTCCACATATATACCGAGAGCAATAGTCCGCGTCGGCATTGGAGTGGGCGCGGCGCGACCGCCGTCGTATGTTTCTCGTAGAGCGTTGAGAGTTGGTTTTCATTTTATGATGTGTACGTAATATGTGTTGATGTGAATATTATTTATAATGAACAATAATAATAATAATATTATTTTTATTATTAGTTATATTATATATTTATATATATATATATTTCTTGTTACTGCTGAGCGGTAAATGTTTCTCGTACAAGCTCGCCTCGTAATATGTTTCTCGTAGAGCGATGAGAGTTAGTTTTTTTTTTTATATTTTTTTATTTTATTATGTGTACGTACAGTGTACAATGCGCGTGTCACACATTAAATAAATGAATGTTATTATGTTGACTGTTTCTATTATTATAATTTTCTTAATGTATATAATTATGAGAATTATTAATAAATTTATGTTTAAATTATATTAAATAATCTATGTTAATTGCGGTATGTCGCCCGACGGTCGGGTATTTATTTATTTTATTTTATTTTTTATTTTTACATTTAGGTACAAAAACAGAAAACAGATTGATTACATACATACAGTTATTATACACTAAACAACATTTGAAAATCTGATATCCAATTATATCTGTACACAGCATTTTACACTAAATATCAACCAAACAACATACACATATTAAACTGAATGACAAAACAAAAAAAAAAGAAAAGAATACATTAATTAATTCATTCAAATCAGTATTTAAGGTTGCAAGTATTCACCATGAACTATCTTTTTAAATTTACAAATATTATTGTGAAAAATATCAACTTCAGTGCACACAGCATTATTAATATTTGCACATTCTGACGGGCGGAGCATTCTGGGACACATTTTTATTAGTTATATTAGGTATGATAAATAATTCCTGGATGCGCACAGAACGCGTCGGCGCCTTGATTTCTAGTTTCTCTAAAAGGGTAGCTGTCAAATGAGCCATTTGCTATTTTATGTATAGTGCACAGGTCGCTCATCCACCTCCTCCTTTCAAGACTTACCATTTCAAAGTGGGCAAGACGCTGGTCATATTGGTTTATTTTTCGCCTAAGACCATACATACAGCACAACGCTTTGACAAACCGCCTTTGTATAGATTCCAATCTATCTGTATAGTTTTGTATGTATCTAGTACAACGTGCGCGCGCGAACACCGACGACCGTCGTCGGCCTTTCTAGTTACTGCTGAGCGGTAAATGTTTCTCGTACAAGCTCGCCGGGCGCACAATCCGCGCCGCGCACCGGCGGCCGTCGTATGTTTCTCGTACAAGCTCGCCGGGCGCACAATCCGCGCCGCGCACCGGCGGCCGTCGTATGTTTCTCGTACAAGCTCGCCGAACGCACAATGCGCTCCGCGCACCGGTGACCGTGTCATGTTTCTCGTAGAGCGATGAGAGCTGGTTTTATTTTTATTTTTATTTTCATTTTATGATGTGCACGTAATGTGCGCGTTGATGAATGAACGTTATATTTTATCGACTGTTTATATTATTATTATTGTTATTATTTTTTAAGAAATTTATGTTAAGGAAATGCATTCGTTCGAACGATATTAGCAATTTAAAATAAATGATAAACAATATTAGAATTTATATTAATTTCAATGATTACCTACTTACTTACCGTATACGTACTACGCCGTACGTGGCCGGTCGGGTTTCTAGTAGTACTACTCGTCCGCCGTTCTAGTTACTGCCGATCGGCAAAT
>JAQFVW010000100.1:30000-44444 GCA_028984075.1 Pieris mannii | reverse complement strand
GAAACCTTGTTACGACTTTTACTTCCTCTAAATGATCAAGTTTGGTCAACTTCCCAGCAACGCCGACGGCCGTGAGGCCACCGCGTGTCGGTCCGAAGACCTCACTAAATCATTCAATCGGTAGTAGCGACGGGCGGTGTGTACAAAGGGCAGGGACGTAATCAACGCGAGCTTATGACTCGCGCTTACTAGGAATTCCTCGTTTATGGGGGATAATTGCAAACCCCAATCCCCAGCACGAAGGAGTTTCAACGGGTTGCCCGGGCCTCTAGGCCAGGGAGAACATGTTGATTCCTTCAGTGTAGCGCGCGTGCGGCCCAGGACATCTAAGGGCATCACAGACCTGTTATTGCTCAATCTCGTGCGGCTCGAAGCCGCCGGTCCCTCTAAGAAGAATTTTAATACGTCGCCAGTGAGTTGCGCTCCCCGAGAGTCGCGCACACCTTGAATGACGACGCCTATTTAGCAGGCTAGAGTCTCGTTCGTTACCGGAATTAACCAGACAAATCGCTCCACCAACTAAGAACGGCCATGCACCACCACCCACCGAATCAAGAAAGAGCTGTTAATCTGTCAATCCTTCCGGTGTCCGGGCCTGGTGAGATTTCCCGTGTTGAGTCAAATTAAGCCGCAGGCTCCACTCCTGGTGGTGCCCTTCCGTCAATTCCTTTAAGTTTCAGCTTTGCAACCATACTCCCCCCGGAGTCCAAAATCTTTGGTTTCCCGGAAGCTGCCCGCCGAGCCATTGTAGTAACGTCGGCGGATCGCTAGATGACATATTTACGGTTAGAACTAGGGCGGTATCTAATCGCCTTCGAACCTCTAACTTTCGTTCTTGATTGATGAAAACACCTTTGGCAAATGCTTTCGCTGATGTTCGTCTTGCGACGATCCAAGAATTTCACCTCTAACGTCGCAATACGAATGCCCCCAGTTATCCCTATTAATCATTACCTCGGAGTTCTGAAAACCAACAAAATAGAACCGAGATCATATTCTATTATTCCATGCACGAAATATTCAAGCGGCATTTTGAGCCCGCTTTGAGCACTCTAATTTGTTCAAAGTAAAATTGTCGGCCCACCTCGACACTCACCGAAGAGCACCGCGATAGGATTTTGATATTGAAACCGGCGTTTTACCGCCGGCTCACCGACGATATGCTCCGCAGACGTGTCAGTATCACCGCGGATGCGGTGCACCGACAGCGCGGCGCACAAATGCAACTACGAGCTTTTTTAACCGCAACAATTTTAGTATACGCTATTGGAGCTGGAATTACCGCGGCTGCTGGCACCAGACTTGCCCTCCAATTGTTCCTCGTTAAAATATTTAAAGTGTACTCATTCCGATTACGAGGCCTCGTAAGAGTCCCGTATCGTTATTTTTCGTCACTACCTCCCCGTGCCGGGAGTGGGTAATTTGCGCGCCTGCTGCCTTCCTTGGATGTGGTAGCCGTTTCTCAGGCTCCCTCTCCGGAATCGAACCCTGATTCCCCGTTACCCGTGACAACCATGGTAGTCGCAGAAACTACCATCGAAAGTTGATAAGGCAGACATTTGAAAGATGCGTCGCCGGTACTGGACCATGCGATCGGCAAAAGTTATCCAGATTCATCAAAATTAACGACTTCGGACGCTAGGCCCTCCGCCGATTGGTTTTGATCTAATAAAAGCACTCATCCCATCACTGGTCAGAGTTCTGATTGCATGTATTAGCTCTAGAATTACCACAGTTATCCAAGTAACTGAGTAAGATCTAAGGAACCAAAACTGATATATTGAGCCATTCGCGGTATCGCCTTAATACGGCTTGCACTGAGACATGCATGGCTTAATCTTTGAGACAAGCATATAACTACTGGCAGGATCAACCAGGGAGCTGCTTACGGCAAACGACTCGCCTAACGCCGCGCGAGACGCGGCTTCGGCGAGCCGTAGCTTCGGCGGCGTCGGGACGCGCTTGCGCGCGTTACCCGACACGCGTGAACGTAACGCGTCGAATTTTCAAACGACGCGACGTTCGCGCTTCAATTCGATAGACATACTCTGACCGGTCTACGAGCGGCCGTCCCGTCACGATCTCGCAACGAGGTGATGTACAACGCTGCTCGACCACTGTGAGGGACATAAAACTGCGTCAAACACGACGGACGATCCACGATCTCTCGGGAGTCGGTCGATGTGTTTTGACAGTTTGAAAATTGAACATTCATCTAAACGCAACTTCTCAATTTTTATTCAATACGCTATTGTAAGCATATTAAAAACTCGGCTGGCATCATACACATAAAATGTGTAATCGCACTAGATACGATCAACGCCCGGAGCTTGAGGGATACATTCCAACACGGACGCTGCGCACACCGTTTCGACGATGGGCGCGTATGCGTCCTCTTTTCAAACATTATTTCCATATTCATTCGCACGTCTCGAACACGCTCGGGCGCCCCGAGTTTGGGTGCGCGCCTCGAACCGTATTCTTTTATAACATCACAGATAACACCGGCGAGACAGTCTCACAAAATACACTCTCTGAGCGATTTTGCTGAATGTCACCATCCGGTCTGCGAACGCGGTGCTATATATACATATATACATTATGTACAACAAAAGTTGTAACTTCAAAATAATATAAACACTGATATTTTGCGTTAAAAACACAAAAACATCGCGTTCAATACTACTATATGCGCGGCAACGAGAACCTCCGTCCGACGCAGTGCGCACGGCTGTTTCGCTCCACATATATACCGAGAGCAATAGTCCGCGTCGGCATTGGAGTGGGCGCGGCGCGACCGCCGTCGTATGTTTCTCGTAGAGCGTTGAGAGTTGGTTTTCATTTTATGATGTGTACGTAATATGTGTTGATGTGAATATTATTTATAATGAACAATAATAATAATAATATTATTTTTATTATTAGTTATATTATATATTTATATATATATATATTCTTGTTACTGCTGAGCGGTAAATGTTTCTCGTACAAGCTCGCCTCGTAATATGTTTCTCGTAGAGCGATGAGAGTTAGTTTTTTTTTTTATATTTTTTTATTTTATTATGTGTACGTACAGTGTACAATGCGCGTGTCACACATTAAATAAATGAATGTTATTATGTTGACTGTTTCTATTATTATAATTTTCTTAATGTATATAATTATGAGAATTATTAATAAATTTATGTTTAAATTATATTAAATAATCTATGTTAATTGCGGTATGTCGCCCGACGGTCGGGTATTTATTTATTTTATTTATTTTTTATTTTTACATTTAGGTACAAAAACAGAAAACAGATTGATTACATACATACAGTTATTATACACTAAACAACATTTGAAAATCTGATATCCAATTATATCTGTACACAGCATTTTACACTAAATATCAACCAAACAACATACACATATTAAACTGAATGACAAAACAAAAAAAAAAAGAAAAGAATACATTAATTAATTCATTCAAATCAGTATTTAAGGTTGCAAGTATTCACCATGAACTATCTTTTTAAATTTACAAATATTATTGTGAAAAATATCAACTTCAGTGCACACAGCATTATTAATATTTGCACATTCTGACGGGCGGAGCATTCTGGGACACATTTTTATTAGTTATATTAGGTATGATAAATAATTCCTGGATGCGCACAGAACGCGTCGGCGCCTTGATTTCTAGTTTCTCTAAAAGGGTAGCTGTCAAATGACGCCATTTGCTATTTTATGTATAGTGCACAGGTCGCTCATCCACCTCCTCCTTTCAAGACTTACCATTTCAAAGTGGGCAAGACGCTGGTCATATTGGTTTATTTTTCGCCTAAGACCATACATACAGCACAACGCTTTGACAAACCGCCTTTGTATAGATTCCAATCTATCTGTATAGTTTTGTATGTATCTAGTACAACGTGCGCGCGCGAACACCGACGACCGTCGTCGGCTTTCTAGTTACTGCTGAGCGGTAAATGTTTCTCGTACAAGCTCGCCGGGCGCACAATCCGCGCCGCGCACCGGCGGCCGTCGTATGTTTCTCGTACAAGCTCGCCGGGCGCACAATCCGCGCCGCGCACCGGCGGCCGTCGTATGTTTCTCGTACAAGCTCGCCGAACGCACAATGCGCTCCGCGCACCGGTGACCGTGTCATGTTTCTCGTAGAGCGATGAGAGCTGGTTTTATTTTTATTTTTATTTTCATTTTATGATGTGCACGTAATGTGCGCGTTGATGAATGAACGTTATATTTTATCGACTGTTTATATTATTATTATTGTTATTATTTTTTAAGAAATTTATGTTAAGGAAATGCATTCGTTCGAACGATATTAGCAATTTAAAATAAATGATAAACAATATTAGAATTTATATTAATTTCAATGATTACCTACTTACTTACCGTATACGTACTACGCCGTACGTGGCCGGTCGGGTTTCTAGTAGTACTACTCGTCCGCCGTTCTAGTTACTGCCGATCGGCAAATGTTTCTAGTACAAGCTCGCCTCGCAATATGTTTCTCGTAGAGCGATGAGAGTTTGTTTTTTTATTTTATGACGTGTACGTACAATGTACAATGCGCGTGTCACACATTAAATGAATGAATGTTATTATATTGACTGTTTCTATTATTATTATTTATTTAATTATTACTAGCGGACCCGACAGACGTTGTCCTGTCTACACGTCTTTAATTTGAAAATTTCAAACTTTTTTCAATAAGCTATAACATTCTGGACCATTTGCATGAAAATTATTATTCAAATGGTATGACAATATCTAACGTCATTACATGTAAATTTATTACAGTTAGACTAATCGATAGCGTGTGAGTATGTGTAATGAAATCTTCAACTTGTTTTAATTAAAGGTAAAAAAGCTCACACTCAAACTATTTTATTTGAAAAAATATATTTTTTTATTTACAAAAACTTAATTTATCGTAATTGCGGTATGTCGCCCGACGGTCGGGTTTCTAGTAAAACGTGCGCGCGCGAACACCGACGACCGTCGTCGGCCTTTCTAGTTACTGCTGAGCGGTAAATGTTTCTCGTACAAGCTCGCCGGGCGCACTATCCGCGCCGCGCACCGGCGGCCGTCGTATGTTTCTCGTACAAGCTCGCCGAACGCACAATGCGCTCCCTCCGCGCACCGGGGACCGTGACATGTTTCTCGTAGAGCGATGAGAGCTGGTTTTATTTTTATTTTTATTTTCATTTTATGCACATCATAACGTAATGTGCGCGCGTCATACATTAAATGAATGAACGAACTTTATATTATATTGACTCTTTTTATATTATTCCCTCGTATGTTTCTCGTAGAGCGGTGAGAGTTAGTTTTCATTTTACGACGTGTGTTGTAATAATTAAATAAATGACGGTGTGCGCCGTATGAATAACTACTGCAATCTCATTGACTGTTTGTTTATATTATTTATATTTATATTAATTTCAATGATTACCTACTTACTTACCGTATACGTACTCGCCGTATGTGGCCGGTCGGGTTTCTAGTAGTACTACAACCTGCGCGCGCGCGAACACCGACGACCCTCGTCCGCCGTTCTAGTTACTGCTGATCGGCAAATGTTTCTCGTACAAGCACGCCGGGCGCACACTGCGCGCCGCGCACCGGCGACCGTCGTATAACTACGAATAAACATTTGCCGACGTAGCGCCGCCGCGCGCGCGTTTCGTGTCTTCACGTACGAAATGTTTCTCGTACAGGAACGGAACGACTCGCCGAACGAGAAGTGTATGGTCTCTGCCGTTTCGCGGCGAATGTTTCTCGTACAGGACTCGCGCGACGCGAATTATTTTCATCTGTTTCAACGACAAAGTTTTTATTCGTCCGTTTCAGTGAATAGTGATATGTTTCTAGTTAAAGTAGAAATGGAAAAAAAAATAATTATAACAACAACACATCTATTGTGGTGGTGGTTGTCGTGCGCGCCCCCGTCTCATCTCGGGCGGCGCGGTGTCGGTGTTGGGTGTTTGTTAAATTTTTCTAACGAAATATTAGAAAAATATCAAACAAAAACAAAAAACACCAAAACGCCGCGACCGACCGACATAGTGTGAAAACGCGCACACCGCCGACCGTACACACAAAAACGATCTCGTCCTCGGACGAATCACCTGGCGTAGGGCTGAGTCTCAACAGATCGCAGCACGACGCTGCTCTACCGAGCACAACACCCCGCCAGGAACGTAAGTCGTCTACAGACTATTCCGAGCCCCGACATCGAACCGAGTTGTATTCGAAACTTCGACGCCGTAGTGCACGTGTTAAGACCGCTCGCACCGATCGTCGCGTTCCAAATGGGCTCCGACGTCGCGCATCACGAGTGACGCGCGACTAGTAAAATCACATTGTTTAGAGCCTCCCGACACTCGGGGCTCCACAGTGAGAATATCCTTGCCGGATTCGGCTAGGCTGGCTTCGGCCTTAGAGGCGTTCAGGCATAATCCCGCGGATGGTAGCTTCGCACCACCGGCCGCTCGGCCGAGTGCATGAACCAAATGTCCGAAACTGCGGTTCCTCTCGTACTGAGCAGTATTACTATCGCAACGACACGCCATCAGTAGGGTAAAACTAACCTGTCTCACGACGGTCTAAACCCAGCTCACGTTCCCTTTTGATGGGTGAACAATCCAACGCTTGGCGAATTTTGCTTCGCAATGATAGGAAGAGCCGACATCGAAGGATCAAAAAGCAACGTCGCTATGAACGCTTGGCCGCCCACAAGCCAGTTATCCCTGTGGTAACTTTCTGGCACCTCTTGCTAAAAACTCTTTATACTAAAGGATCGATAGGCCGTGCTTTCGCAGTCCCTATGCGTACTGAACATCTGGATCAAGCCAGCTTTTGCCCTTTTGCTCTACGCGAGGTTTCTGTCCTCGCTGAGGCTGGCCTTAGGACACCTGCGTTATTCTTTGACAGATGTACCGCCCCAGTCAAACTCCCCGCCTGGCAGTGTCCTCGAACCGATCACGCGGGAGTTGAACGGCGACGAGCGACGAGCGCCACGTCGCCACTCTACACGCTTGGAACGAAACACCGTACGCGAGCCGATTGCAAAATCGGACCGCGCACCGCTTCCGCCCAACCGAGTAAGTAATGAAACAATGAAAGTAGTGGTTTTTCAGCGACGACCGCGAACGATCTCCCACTTATGCTACACCTCTCATGTCTCCTTACAATGCCAGACTAGAGTCAAGCTCAACAGGGTCTTCTTTCCCCGCTGATTCTCCCAAGCCCGTTCCCTTGGCTGTGGTTTCGCTAGATAGTAGATAGGGACAGCGGGAATCTCGTTAATCCATTCATGCGCGTCACTAATTAGATGACGAGGCATTTGGCTACCTTAAGAGAGTCATAGTTACTCCCGCCGTTTACCCGCGCTTGCTTGAATTTCTTCACGTTGACATTCAGAGCACTGGGCAGAAAATCACATTGCGTCAACACCCGCGAGGGCCATCGCAATGCTTTGTTTTAATTAGACAGTCGGATTCCCCTTGGTCCGTGCCAGTTCTGAGCTGACCGTTGAACGGCGGTCGTACAGAACCGCGCCGGGCCCGCACGCCGCGAAGCGCGCGTCCGTCGCGGCCTTACGGCTAGGAAGATCCGCGGAAGGCCGGAACGCGGGTCCGGATTCAGCACGAAGCGCGCGAACGCAACGAGCATCGACCAGGCCCGGCACCGGCCGCATCCGCTTCCCGTCCAAACCCGACACGCCCCGGTCCTCAGAGCCAATCCTTATTCCGAAGTTACGGATCCAATTTGCCGACTTCCCTTACCTACATTATTCTATCGACTAGAGGCTCTTCACCTTGGAGACCTGCTGCGGATATGGGTACGAACCGGCGCGACATCTCCACGTACATCCCTCACCTGAATTTTCAAGGTCCGCAGAGAGTATCCGGACACCGCCGCAAATGCGGTGCTCTTCGCGTTCCGAACCATATCTCCCTTCTATAGGATTCCATGGAACTCGAACGCTCAGGCAGAAAGAAAACTCTTCCCGGACCCCTCGGCGGCGTCTTCAGGCCACTTTGGGTTACCCCGTCGAACACTCGCTCGTAATAAACGAGGGAACGATTATTGAAACGGTTCCGCTGCCGGGTTCCGGAATAGGAACCGGATTCCCTTTCGCTCAAAGGGCGTTGTTGTTTTGAAAAAAAACACGCCGCATCGACATAAGATCTCTCCTTGAGCTTAGGATCGACTGACTCGCGAGCAACTACTGTTCACGCGAAACCCTTCTCCACGTCAGTCCTCCAGGGCCTCGCTGGAGTATTTGCTACTACCACCAAGATCTGCACCGACGGAGGCTCCAAGCGGGCTCACGCCCAGACCCTTCTGCGCTCTCCGCCGCGCACGTCCTACTCGTTACGGCATAAGTATGCGCGTGCATATTAGTGCCCGTAACGGTAGTGTATAGGCAGAACGCTTCAGCGCCATCCATTTTCAGGGCTGGTCGCTTCGGCAGGTGAGTCGTTGCACACTCCTTAGCGGATTCCGACTTCCATGGCCACCGTCCTGCTGTCATGAGCGACCAACGCCTTTCATGGTGTCCCATGAGCGTTCTTTAGGCGCCTTAACACTACGTTTGGTTCATCCCACAGCGCCAGTTCTGCTTACCAAAATTGGCCCACTTGGCATCGTCATCAGATCTCCGGCTTCATCGTTCGAGTAAGCCGGAGTTCTCACCCATTTAAAGTTTGAGATAGGTTGAGGTCGTTTCGGCCCCAATGCCTCTAATCATTCGCTTTACCGGATGAGACTGTTGCGCGTCGACGCCAGCTATCCTGAGGGAAACTTCGGACGGAACCAGCTACTAGATGGTTCGATTAGTCTTTCGCCCCTATACCCAGTTCCGACGATCGATTTGCACGTCAGAATCGCTACGGTCCTCCATCAGGGTTTCCCCTGACTTCGACCTGACCAGGCATAGTTCACCATCTTTCGGGTCCCAGCATCTGTGCTCAGAGCGCGCCTGCATTCACGGATTGGAAACGAGACGCCTCGGGGGTGCGAGAGCGCGTCCTTGCGGCGCGACGCTCCATCCCCCCTGAGCGCGCGGCTAGCGCGCGCCTTCACTTTCGTTGCGCCTCTCAGTTTTGTCTGTTAATCAAATGAATGAAAAACTCAATGACTCGCACACATGCTAGACTCCTTGGTCCGTGTTTCAAGACGGGTCCTGCGAGTGCCCGAAACTGAAACATCGCCGACAGAAACGCGCACGGTCAGAGACTGTGCCGGCTGCGACGACAGCGGCGCCGCGCCCGCGTCCGCACATAGGCAGGAAACGGGCGACGACACGAACACTTGCGTCGGGCCTGACGCGCGCGAGGCGCGTGCGCGATTCGTATCAAAAACTACCGTCCGACTACTGTCGGCCACGGTCGCGGTCGAACGGCTGACGTTGTTGAGACGTCGCCGCTCGGCTCCCGGACCGCGCTTAGACAGTGGAGTCGAACGGGTCGCGATGTATTTGTGTACTGAGAGAGAAGTGCACGCCGTCCGCGGACGTCGACACGCCCGACCCGTGCGCGCGCGCCGAAACGCGCACGCATCGAGGCGCGGGCTAGTACGCCGCGGATTGACGATGAATCTCTCCGTTCGTTCATTCGAGTTTCGCAGGTTTACCCCTGAACGGTTTCACGTACTCTTGAACTCTCTCTTCAAAGTTCTTTTCAACTTTCCCTCACGGTACTTGTTCGCTATCGGTCTCGCGGTGATATTTAGCCTTAGATGGAGTTTACCACCCACTTAGGGCTGCACTCTCAAGCAACCCGACTCTTAGGAGTGTCCCTCTCGCAGACTCGCCCCGTCGCTACGGGCCTGGCACCCTCTGCGGGAAAACGGCCCCGTTCAAGACGAACTTGGACGGTAGCGGAGTCCGCGAGAAAGCGGAACCTCCCGAACACCACATCTCCCGCGACCGAGACGACCGCGGGATTCAGTGCTGGGCTCATCCCTGTTCGCTCGCAGCTACTAGGGGAATCCTGGTTAGTTTCTTTTCCTCCGCTTACTAATATGCTTAAATTCGGCGGGTGATCCTCCCTGATCTGAGGCCAACGATAAAAAGGTGTGAGGCAGACGCGATATCCGTCGGCGCAACGGGCGTACGCGACTCGCTTATTACGGCGCGTCGACGACGCCACGCGCCCTCCGGACGTCGAGTCCGCCTACATGCTGCACGAAAGCAGCGCGACACCTTTGCGTCTCACGACATCGACACGAGATCGAGTCGAGAAGACTTTTTGTTTCTGTTCGTCCACAGTTTCCGTTGCATTGTCCGTTAAGCACTTCAAAATAATTTCGTACACACTACAATTGCACAAACACCGCACGCGCACTCTGGGCGTCGACCGCGACGCGGCGGACGCGCGCGCTTCGTCCCACCCCTCGAGCGAGGGAGAGGAACTCGGCTGAGCCGAACGCAAACGCACGCACAACGACGCACAACACAACACCCGACATTGAGACACGTCCACGCGCGCACCGGCGCCGCCCGTCGCGCGATCGCAATGGACCGGGACGATGCGTGCAAACACGCGCGACGCGTAAACGCGAACGTCGTTGTTGTTGTAGTCGTCGTCGTCGATGCTGTCGTTGCGTAAAGACTCGACGCGCGCCCGCGCTACGGAGAGACACGGCACGGCGGCGGAGAATTTAATTGTGCGACGAAAACTATCGTACAGACGTGAAAACGTTCAAAAGAAACGTGATCGAACATATATTCGAACGGATCGCTCGGCGCTCGGCCTCGCGAAACCGTCAAGAGCACGCGCGACGGCAACCGTCGCGCGAACAGTGTGGCTATTTGTTTTTATGCAGCCGGCCCTCAGACAGGAGTGGTCCTGGATATTTCTCCACGGACCGCAATGTGCGTTCGAAATGTCGATGTTCAAATGTGTCCTGCAGTTCACACTATGACGCGCAGTTAACTGCGTTCTTCATCGACCCGCGAGCCAAGTGATCCACCGTTCAGGGTAATCGTTTTGTTTGTTTTTGTATGAGAAAATATAAAAGGCATTTTGAAAAAAATTCAAATAATCCCCGACAAAACATTAAACTCTCGACGCACAATCAAACCGAATCGATCGCGCGTCAAAAGTCGACATCTTGCACAGGTACAGATGATATGTATATAAAATATCAATAGGCGAATAGACGCTAACGAAAGCGTCCACACACACGTATATAGTGTCGCGAATCGACGCGAGGGTCGCCCCTCGCGGATTCGATTTTAATAGTGTATCATTCACGTGGTTTTATTTTCGTTTTCAGCGTTGCCGCACAAAACAGAAAAAAAACGTTAATGATCCTTCCGCAGGTTCCCCTACGGAAACCTTGTTACGACTTTTACTTCCTCTAAATGATCAAGTTTGGTCAACTTCCCAGCAACGCCGACGGCCGTGAGGCCACCGCGTGTCGGTCCGAAGACCTCACTAAATCATTCAATCGGTAGTAGCGACGGGCGGTGTGTACAAAGGGCAGGGACGTAATCAACGCGAGCTTATGACTCGCGCTTACTAGGAATTCCTCGTTTATGGGGGATAATTGCAAACCCCAATCCCCAGCACGAAGGAGTTTCAACGGGTTGCCCGGGCCTCTAGGCCAGGGAGAACATGTTGATTCCTTCAGTGTAGCGCGCGTGCGGCCCAGGACATCTAAGGGCATCACAGACCTGTTATTGCTCAATCTCGTGCGGCTCGAAGCCGCCGGTCCCTCTAAGAAGAATTTTAATACGTCGCCAGTGAGTTGCGCTCCCCGAGAGTCGCGCACACCTTGAATGACGACGCCTATTTAGCAGGCTAGAGTCTCGTTCGTTACCGGAATTAACCAGACAAATCGCTCCACCAACTAAGAACGGCCATGCACCACCACCCACCGAATCAAGAAAGAGCTGTTAATCTGTCAATCCTTCCGGTGTCCGGGCCTGGTGAGATTTCCCGTGTTGAGTCAAATTAAGCCGCAGGCTCCACTCCTGGTGGTGCCCTTCCGTCAATTCCTTTAAGTTTCAGCTTTGCAACCATACTCCCCCCGGAGTCCAAAATCTTTGGTTTCCCGGAAGCTGCCCGCCGAGCCATTGTAGTAACGTCGGCGGATCGCTAGATGACATATTTACGGTTAGAACTAGGGCGGTATCTAATCGCCTTCGAACCTCTAACTTTCGTTCTTGATTGATGAAAACACCTTTGGCAAATGCTTTCGCTGATGTTCGTCTTGCGACGATCCAAGAATTTCACCTCTAACGTCGCAATACGAATGCCCCCAGTTATCCCTATTAATCATTACCTCGGAGTTCTGAAAACCAACAAAATAGAACCGAGATCATATTCTATTATTCCATGCACGAAATATTCAAGCGGCATTTTGAGCCCGCTTTGAGCACTCTAATTTGTTCAAAGTAAAATTGTCGGCCCACCTCGACACTCACCGAAGAGCACCGCGATAGGATTTTGATATTGAACCGGCGTTTTACCGCCGGCTCACCGACGATATGCTCCGCAGACGTGTCAGTATCACCGCGGATGCGGTGCACCGACAGCGCGGCGCACAAATGCAACTACGAGCTTTTTAACCGCAACAATTTTAGTATACGCTATTGGAGCTGGAATTACCGCGGCTGCTGGCACCAGACTTGCCCTCCAATTGTTCCTCGTTAAAATATTTAAAGTGTACTCATTCCGATTACGAGGCCTCGTAAGAGTCCCGTATCGTTATTTTTCGTCACTACCTCCCC
Source organism: Pieris mannii (assembly GCA_028984075.1). NCBI lineage: Eukaryota > Metazoa > Arthropoda > Insecta > Lepidoptera > Pieridae > Pieris > Pieris mannii. Next base: position 31,690 of record JAQFVW010000100.1, on the reverse strand, counting down.
GTGCCGGGAGTGGGTAATTTGCGCGCCTGCTGCCTTCCTTGGATGTGGTAGCCGTTTCTCAGGCTCCCTCTCCGGAATCGAACCCTGATTCCCCGTTACCCGTGACAACCATGGTAGTCGCAGAAACTACCATCGAAAGTTGATAAGGCAGACATTTGAAAGATGCGTCGCCGGTACTGGACCATGCGATCGGCAAAAGTTATCCAGATTCATCAAAATTAACGACTTCGGACGCTAGGCCCTCCGCCGATTGGTTTTGATCTAATAAAAGCACTCATCCCATCACTGGTCAGAGTTCTGATTGCATGTATTAGCTCTAGAATTACCACAGTTATCCAAGTAACTGAGTAAGATCTAAGGAACCAAAACTGATATATTGAGCCATTCGCGGTATCGCCTTAATACGGCTTGCACTGAGACATGCATGGCTTAATCTTTGAGACAAGCATATAACTACTGGCAGGATCAACCAGGGAGCTGCTTACGCAAACGACTCGCCTAACGCCGCGCGAGACGCGGCTTCGGCGAGCCGTAGCTTCGGCGGCGTCGGGACGCGCTTGCGCGCGTTACCCGACACGCGTGAACGTAACGCGTCGAATTTTCAAACGACGCGACGTTCGCGCTTCAATTCGATAGACATACTCTGACCGGTCTACGAGCGGCCGTCCCGTCACGATCTCGCAACGAGGTGATGTACAACGCTGCTCGACCACTGTGAGGGACATAAAACTGCGTCAAACACGACGACGATCCACGATCTCTCGGGAGTCGGTCGATGTGTTTTGACAGTTTGAAAATTGAACATTCATCTAAACGCAACTTCTCAATTTTTATTCAATACGCTATTGTAAGCATATTAAAAACTCGGCTGGCATCATACACATAAAATGTGTAATCGCACTAGATACGATCAACGCCCGGAGCTTGAGGGATACATTCCAACACGACGCTGCGCACACCGTTTCGACGATGGGCGCGTATGCGTCCTCTTTTCAAACATTATTTCCATATTCATTCGCACGTCTCGAACACGCTCGGGCGCCCCGAGTTTGGGTGCGCGCCTCGAACCGTATTCTTTTATAACATCACAGATAACACCGGCGAGACAGTCTCACAAAATACACTCTCTGAGCGATTTTGCTGAATGTCACCATCCGGTCTGCGAACGCGGTGCTATATATACATATATACATTATGTACAACAAAAGTTGTAACTTCAAAATAATATAAACACTGATATTTTGCGTTAAAAACACAAAAACATCGCGTTCAATACTACTATATGCGCGGCAACGAGAACCTCCGTCCGACGCAGTGCGCACGGCTGTTTCGCTCCACATATATACCGAGAGCAATAGTCCGCGTCGGCATTGGAGTGGGCGCGGCGCGACCGCCGTCGTATGTTTCTCGTAGAGCGTTGAGAGTTGGTTTTCATTTTATGATGTGTACGTAATATGTGTTGATGTGAATATTATTTATAATGAACAATAATAATAATAATATTATTTTTATTATTAGTTATATTATATATTTATATATATATATATTTCTTGTTACTGCTGAGCGGTAAATGTTTCTCGTACAAGCTCGCCTCGTAATATGTTTCTCGTAGAGCGATGAGAGTTAGTTTTTTTTTTTATATTTTTTTATTTTATTATGTGTACGTACAGTGTACAATGCGCGTGTCACA
>JAQFVW010000100.1:17500-22500 GCA_028984075.1 Pieris mannii | reverse complement strand
GTCGTCGTCGATGCTGTCGTTGCGTAAAGACTCGACGCGCGCCCGCGCTACGGAGAGACACGGCACGGCGGCGGAGAATTTAATTGTGCGACGAAAACTATCGTACAGACGTGAAAACGTTCAAAAGAAACGTGATCGAACATATATTCGAACGGATCGCTCGGCGCTCGGCCTCGCGAAACCGTCAAGAGCACGCGCGACGGCAACCGTCGCGCGAACAGTGTGGCTATTTGTTTTTATGCAGCCGGCCCTCAGACAGGAGTGGTCCTGGATATTTCTCCACGGACCGCAATGTGCGTTCGAAATGTCGATGTTCAAATGTGTCCTGCAGTTCACACTATGACGCGCAGTTAACTGCGTTCTTCATCGACCCGCGAGCCAAGTGATCCACCGTTCAGGGTAATCGTTTTGTTTGTTTTTGTATGAGAAAATATAAAAGGCATTTTGAAAAAAATTCAAATAATCCCCGACAAAACATTAAACTCTCGACGCACAATCAAACCGAATCGATCGCGCGTCAAAAGTCGACATCTTGCACAGGTACAGATGATATGTATATAAAATATCAATAGGCGAATAGACGCTAACGAAAGCGTCCACACACACGTATATAGTGTCGCGAATCGACGCGAGGGTCGCCCCTCGCGGATTCGATTTTAATAGTGTATCATTCACGTGGTTTTATTTTCGTTTTCAGCGTTGCCGCACAAAACAGAAAAAAAACGTTAATGATCCTTCCGCAGGTTCCCCTACGGAAACCTTGTTACGACTTTTACTTCCTCTAAATGATCAAGTTTGGTCAACTTCCCAGCAACGCCGACGGCCGTGAGGCCACCGCGTGTCGGTCCGAAGACCTCACTAAATCATTCAATCGGTAGTAGCGACGGGCGGTGTGTACAAAGGGCAGGGACGTAATCAACGCGAGCTTATGACTCGCGCTTACTAGGAATTCCTCGTTTATGGGGGATAATTGCAAACCCCAATCCCCAGCACGAAGGAGTTTCAACGGGTTGCCCGGGCCTCTAGGCCAGGGAGAACATGTTGATTCCTTCAGTGTAGCGCGCGTGCGGCCCAGGACATCTAAGGGCATCACAGACCTGTTATTGCTCAATCTCGTGCGGCTCGAAGCCGCCGGTCCCTCTAAGAAGAATTTTAATACGTCGCCAGTGAGTTGCGCTCCCCGAGAGTCGCGCACACCTTGAATGACGACGCCTATTTAGCAGGCTAGAGTCTCGTTCGTTACCGGAATTAACCAGACAAATCGCTCCACCAACTAAGAACGGCCATGCACCACCACCCACCGAATCAAGAAAGAGCTGTTAATCTGTCAATCCTTCCGGTGTCCGGGCCTGGTGAGATTTCCCGTGTTGAGTCAAATTAAGCCGCAGGCTCCACTCCTGGTGGTGCCCTTCCGTCAATTCCTTTAAGTTTCAGCTTTGCAACCATACTCCCCCCGGAGTCCAAAATCTTTGGTTTCCCGGAAGCTGCCCGCCGAGCCATTGTAGTAACGTCGGCGGATCGCTAGATGACATATTTACGGTTAGAACTAGGGCGGTATCTAATCGCCTTCGAACCTCTAACTTTCGTTCTTGATTGATGAAAACACCTTTGGCAAATGCTTTCGCTGATGTTCGTCTTGCGACGATCCAAGAATTTCAGCTCTAACGTCGCAATACGAATGCCCCCAGTTATCCCTATTAATCATTACCTCGGAGTTCTGAAAACCAACAAAATAGAACCGAGATCATATTCTATTATTCCATGCACGAAATATTCAAGCGGCATTTTGAGCCCGCTTTGAGCACTCTAATTTGTTCAAAGTAAAATTGTCGGCCCACCTCGACACTCACCGAAGAGCACCGCGATAGGATTTTGATATTGAACCGGCGTTTTACCGCCGGCTCACCGACGATATGCTCCGCAGACGTGTCAGTATCACCGCGGATGCGGTGCACCGACAGCGCGGCGCACAAATGCAACTACGAGCTTTTTAACCGCAACAATTTTAGTATACGCTATTGGAGCTGGAATTACCGCGGCTGCTGGCACCAGACTTGCCCTCCAATTGTTCCTCGTTAAAATATTTAAAGTGTACTCATTCCGATTACGAGGCCTCGTAAGAGTCCCGTATCGTTATTTTTCGTCACTACCTCCCCGTGCCGGGAGTGGGTAATTTGCGCGCCTGCTGCCTTCCTTGGATGTGGTAGCCGTTTCTCAGGCTCCCTCTCCGGAATCGAACCCTGATTCCCCGTTACCCGTGACAACCATGGTAGTCGCAGAAACTACCATCGAAAGTTGATAAGGCAGACATTTGAAAGATGCGTCGCCGGTACTGGACCATGCGATCGGCAAAAGTTATCCAGATTCATCAAAATTAACGACTTCGGACGCTAGGCCCTCCGCCGATTGGTTTTGATCTAATAAAAGCACTCATCCCATCACTGGTCAGAGTTCTGATTGCATGTATTAGCTCTAGAATTACCACAGTTATCCAAGTAACTGAGTAAGATCTAAGGAACCAAAACTGATATATTGAGCCATTCGCGGTATCGCCTTAATACGGCTTGCACTGAGACATGCATGGCTTAATCTTTGAGACAAGCATATAACTACTGGCAGGATCAACCAGGGAGCTGCTTACGCAAACGACTCGCCTAACGCCGCGCGAGACGCGGCTTCGGCGAGCCGTAGCTTCGGCGGCGTCGGGACGCGCTTGCGCGCGTTACCCGACACGCGTGAACGTAACGCGTCGAATTTTCAAACGACGCGACGTTCGCGCTTCAATTCGATAGACATACTCTGACCGGTCTACGAGCGGCCGTCCCGTCACGATCTCGCAACGAGGTGATGTACAACGCTGCTCGACCACTGTGAGGGACATAAAACTGCGTCAAACACGACGACGATCCACGATCTCTCGGGAGTCGGTCGATGTGTTTTGACAGTTTGAAAATTGAACATTCATCTAAACGCAACTTCTCAATTTTTATTCAATACGCTATTGTAAGCATATTAAAAACTCGGCTGGCATCATACACATAAAATGTGTAATCGCACTAGATACGATCAACGCCCGGAGCTTGAGGGATACATTCCAACACGACGCTGCGCACACCGTTTCGACGATGGGCGCGTATGCGTCCTCTTTTCAAACATTATTTCCATATTCATTCGCACGTCTCGAACACGCTCGGGCGCCCCGAGTTTGGGTGCGCGCCTCGAACCGTATTCTTTTATAACATCACAGATAACACCGGCGAGACAGTCTCACAAAATACACTCTCTGAGCGATTTTGCTGAATGTCACCATCCGGTCTGCGAACGCGGTGCTATATATACATATATACATTATGTACAACAAAAGTTGTAACTTCAAAATAATATAAACACTGATATTTTGCGTTAAAAACACAAAAACATCGCGTTCAATACTACTATATGCGCGGCAACGAGAACCTCCGTCCGACGCAGTGCGCACGGCTGTTTCGCTCCACATATATACCGAGAGCAATAGTCCGCGTCGGCATTGGAGTGGGCGCGGCGCGACCGCCGTCGTATGTTTCTCGTAGAGCGTTGAGAGTTGGTTTTCATTTTATGATGTGTACGTAATATGTGTTGATGTGAATATTATTTATAATGAACAATAATAATAATAATATTATTTTTATTATTAGTTATATTATATATTTATATATATATATATTTCTTGTTACTGCTGAGCGGTAAATGTTTCTCGTACAAGCTCGCCTCGTAATATGTTTCTCGTAGAGCGATGAGAGTTAGTTTTTTTTTTTATATTTTTTTATTTTATTATGTGTACGTACAGTGTACAATGCGCGTGTCACACATTAAATAAATGAATGTTATTATGTTGACTGTTTCTATTATTATAATTTTCTTAATGTATATAATTATGAGAATTATTAATAAATTTATGTTTAAATTATATTAAATAATCTATGTTAATTGCGGTATGTCGCCCGACGGTCGGGTATTTATTTATTTTATTTTATTTTTTATTTTTACATTTAGGTACAAAAACAGAAAACAGATTGATTACATACATACAGTTATTATACACTAAACAACATTTGAAAATCTGATATCCAATTATATCTGTACACAGCATTTTACACTAAATATCAACCAAACAACATACACATATTAAACTGAATGACAAAACAAAAAAAAAAGAAAAGAATACATTAATTAATTCATTCAAATCAGTATTTAAGGTTGCAAGTATTCACCATGAACTATCTTTTTAAATTTACAAATATTATTGTGAAAAATATCAACTTCAGTGCACACAGCATTATTAATATTTGCACATTCTGACGGGCGGAGCATTCTGGGACACATTTTTATTAGTTATATTAGGTATGATAAATAATTCCTGGATGCGCACAGAACGCGTCGGCGCCTTGATTTCTAGTTTCTCTAAAAGGGTAGCTGTCAAATGAGCCATTTGCTATTTTATGTATAGTGCACAGGTCGCTCATCCACCTCCTCCTTTCAAGACTTACCATTTCAAAGTGGGCAAGACGCTGGTCATATTGGTTTATTTTTCGCCTAAGACCATACATACAGCACAACGCTTTGACAAACCGCCTTTGTATAGATTCCAATCTATCTGTATAGTTTTGTATGTATCTAGTACAACGTGCGCGCGCGAACACCGACGACCGTCGTCGGCCTTTCTAGTTACTGCTGAGCGGTAAATGTTTCTCGTACAAGCTCGCCGGGCGCACAATCCGCGCCGCGCACCGGCGGCCGTCGTATGTTTCTCGTACAAGCTCGCCGGGCGCACAATCCGCGCCGCGCACCGGCGGCCGTCGTATGTTTCTCGTACAAGCTCGCCGAACGCACAATGCGCTCCGCGCACCGGTGACCGTGTCATGTTTCTCGTAGAGCGATGAGAGCTGGTTTTATTTTTATTTTTATTTTCATTTTATGATGTGCACGTAATGTGCGCGTTGATGAATGAACGTTATATTTTA
>JAQFVW010000100.1:5000-10000 GCA_028984075.1 Pieris mannii | reverse complement strand
AATACGTCGCCAGTGAGTTGCGCTCCCCGAGAGTCGCGCACACCTTGAATGACGACGCCTATTTAGCAGGCTAGAGTCTCGTTCGTTACCGGAATTAACCAGACAAATCGCTCCACCAACTAAGAACGGCCATGCACCACCACCCACCGAATCAAGAAAGAGCTGTTAATCTGTCAATCCTTCCGGTGTCCGGGCCTGGTGAGATTTCCCGTGTTGAGTCAAATTAAGCCGCAGGCTCCACTCCTGGTGGTGCCCTTCCGTCAATTCCTTTAAGTTTCAGCTTTGCAACCATACTCCCCCCGGAGTCCAAAATCTTTGGTTTCCCGGAAGCTGCCCGCCGAGCCATTGTAGTAACGTCGGCGGATCGCTAGATGACATATTTACGGTTAGAACTAGGGCGGTATCTAATCGCCTTCGAACCTCTAACTTTCGTTCTTGATTGATGAAAACACCTTTGGCAAATGCTTTCGCTGATGTTCGTCTTGCGACGATCCAAGAATTTCACCTCTAACGTCGCAATACGAATGCCCCCAGTTATCCCTATTAATCATTACCTCGGAGTTCTGAAAACCAACAAAATAGAACCGAGATCATATTCTATTATTCCATGCACGAAATATTCAAGCGGCATTTTGAGCCCGCTTTGAGCACTCTAATTTGTTCAAAGTAAAATTGTCGGCCCACCTCGACACTCACCGAAGAGCACCGCGATAGGATTTTGATATTGAACCGGCGTTTTACCGCCGGCTCACCGACGATATGCTCCGCAGACGTGTCAGTATCACCGCGGATGCGGTGCACCGACAGCGCGGCGCACAAATGCAACTACGAGCTTTTTAACCGCAACAATTTTAGTATACGCTATTGGAGCTGGAATTACCGCGGCTGCTGGCACCAGACTTGCCCTCCAATTGTTCCTCGTTAAAATATTTAAAGTGTACTCATTCCGATTACGAGGCCTCGTAAGAGTCCCGTATCGTTATTTTTCGTCACTACCTCCCCGTGCCGGGAGTGGGTAATTTGCGCGCCTGCTGCCTTCCTTGGATGTGGTAGCCGTTTCTCAGGCTCCCTCTCCGGAATCGAACCCTGATTCCCCGTTACCCGTGACAACCATGGTAGTCGCAGAAACTACCATCGAAAGTTGATAAGGCAGACATTTGAAAGATGCGTCGCCGGTACTGGACCATGCGATCGGCAAAAGTTATCCAGATTCATCAAAATTAACGACTTCGGACGCTAGGCCCTCCGCCGATTGGTTTTGATCTAATAAAAGCACTCATCCCATCACTGGTCAGAGTTCTGATTGCATGTATTAGCTCTAGAATTACCACAGTTATCCAAGTAACTGAGTAAGATCTAAGGAACCAAAACTGATATATTGAGCCATTCGCGGTATCGCCTTAATACGGCTTGCACTGAGACATGCATGGCTTAATCTTTGAGACAAGCATATAACTACTGGCAGGATCAACCAGGGAGCTGCTTACGCAAACGACTCGCCTAACGCCGCGCGAGACGCGGCTTCGGCGAGCCGTAGCTTCGGCGGCGTCGGGACGCGCTTGCGCGCGTTACCCGACACGCGTGAACGTAACGCGTCGAATTTTCAAACGACGCGACGTTCGCGCTTCAATTCGATAGACATACTCTGACCGGTCTACGAGCGGCCGTCCCGTCACGATCTCGCAACGAGGTGATGTACAACGCTGCTCGACCACTGTGAGGGACATAAAACTGCGTCAAACACGACGACGATCCACGATCTCTCGGGAGTCGGTCGATGTGTTTTGACAGTTTGAAAATTGAACATTCATCTAAACGCAACTTCTCAATTTTTATTCAATACGCTATTGTAAGCATATTAAAAACTCGGCTGGCATCATACACATAAAATGTGTAATCGCACTAGATACGATCAACGCCCGGAGCTTGAGGGATACATTCCAACACGACGCTGCGCACACCGTTTCGACGATGGGCGCGTATGCGTCCTCTTTTCAAACATTATTTCCATATTCATTCGCACGTCTCGAACACGCTCGGGCGCCCCGAGTTTGGGTGCGCGCCTCGAACCGTATTCTTTTATAACATCACAGATAACACCGGCGAGACAGTCTCACAAAATACACTCTCTGAGCGATTTTGCTGAATGTCACCATCCGGTCTGCGAACGCGGTGCTATATATACATATATACATTATGTACAACAAAAGTTGTAACTTCAAAATAATATAAACACTGATATTTTGCGTTAAAAACACAAAAACATCGCGTTCAATACTACTATATGCGCGGCAACGAGAACCTCCGTCCGACGCAGTGCGCACGGCTGTTTCGCTCCACATATATACCGAGAGCAATAGTCCGCGTCGGCATTGGAGTGGGCGCGGCGCGACCGCCGTCGTATGTTTCTCGTAGAGCGTTGAGAGTTGGTTTTCATTTTATGATGTGTACGTAATATGTGTTGATGTGAATATTATTTATAATGAACAATAATAATAATAATATTATTTTTATTATTAGTTATATTATATATTTATATATATATATATTTCTTGTTACTGCTGAGCGGTAAATGTTTCTCGTACAAGCTCGCCTCGTAATATGTTTCTCGTAGAGCGATGAGAGTTAGTTTTTTTTTTTATATTTTTTTATTTTATTATGTGTACGTACAGTGTACAATGCGCGTGTCACACATTAAATAAATGAATGTTATTATGTTGACTGTTTCTATTATTATAATTTTCTTAATGTATATAATTATGAGAATTATTAATAAATTTATGTTTAAATTATATTAAATAATCTATGTTAATTGCGGTATGTCGCCCGACGGTCGGGTATTTATTTATTTTATTTTATTTTTTATTTTTACATTTAGGTACAAAAACAGAAAACAGATTGATTACATACATACAGTTATTATACACTAAACAACATTTGAAAATCTGATATCCAATTATATCTGTACACAGCATTTTACACTAAATATCAACCAAACAACATACACATATTAAACTGAATGACAAAACAAAAAAAAAAGAAAAGAATACATTAATTAATTCATTCAAATCAGTATTTAAGGTTGCAAGTATTCACCATGAACTATCTTTTTAAATTTACAAATATTATTGTGAAAAATATCAACTTCAGTGCACACAGCATTATTAATATTTGCACATTCTGACGGGCGGAGCATTCTGGGACACATTTTTATTAGTTATATTAGGTATGATAAATAATTCCTGGATGCGCACAGAACGCGTCGGCGCCTTGATTTCTAGTTTCTCTAAAAGGGTAGCTGTCAAATGAGCCATTTGCTATTTTATGTATAGTGCACAGGTCGCTCATCCACCTCCTCCTTTCAAGACTTACCATTTCAAAGTGGGCAAGACGCTGGTCATATTGGTTTATTTTTCGCCTAAGACCATACATACAGCACAACGCTTTGACAAACCGCCTTTGTATAGATTCCAATCTATCTGTATAGTTTTGTATGTATCTAGTACAACGTGCGCGCGCGAACACCGACGACCGTCGTCGGCCTTTCTAGTTACTGCTGAGCGGTAAATGTTTCTCGTACAAGCTCGCCGGGCGCACAATCCGCGCCGCGCACCGGCGGCCGTCGTATGTTTCTCGTACAAGCTCGCCGGGCGCACAATCCGCGCCGCGCACCGGCGGCCGTCGTATGTTTCTCGTACAAGCTCGCCGAACGCACAATGCGCTCCGCGCACCGGTGACCGTGTCATGTTTCTCGTAGAGCGATGAGAGCTGGTTTTATTTTTATTTTTATTTTCATTTTATGATGTGCACGTAATGTGCGCGTTGATGAATGAACGTTATATTTTATCGACTGTTTATATTATTATTATTGTTATTATTTTTTAAGAAATTTATGTTAAGGAAATGCATTCGTTCGAACGATATTAGCAATTTAAAATAAATGATAAACAATATTAGAATTTATATTAATTTCAATGATTACCTACTTACTTACCGTATACGTACTACGCCGTACGTGGCCGGTCGGGTTTCTAGTAGTACTACTCGTCCGCCGTTCTAGTTACTGCCGATCGGCAAATGTTTCTAGTACAAGCTCGCCTCGCAATATGTTTCTCGTAGAGCGATGAGAGTTTGTTTTTTTATTTTATGACGTGTACGTACAATGTACAATGCGCGTGTCACACATTAAATGAATGAATGTTATTATATTGACTGTTTCTATTATTATTATTTATTTAATTATTACTAGCGGACCCGACAGACGTTGTCCTGTCTACACGTCTTTAATTTGAAAATTTCAAACTTTTTTCAATAAGCTATAACATTCTGGACCATTTGCATGAAAATTATTATTCAAATGGTATGACAATATCTAACGTCATTACATGTAAATTTATTACAGTTAGACTAATCGATAGCGTGTGAGTATGTGTAATGAAATCTTCAACTTGTTTTAATTAAAGGTAAAAAAGCTCACACTCAAACTATTTTATTTGAAAAAATATATTTTTTTATTTACAAAAACTTAATTTATCGTAATTGCGGTATGTCGCCCGACGGTCGGGTTTCTAGTAAAACGTGCGCGCGCGAACACCGACGACCGTCGTCGGCCTTTCTAGTTACTGCTGAGCGGTAAATGTTTCTCGTACAAGCTCGCCGGGCGCACTATCCGCGCCGCGCACCGGCGGCCGTCGTATGTTTCTCGTACAAGCTCGCCGAACGCACAATGCGCTCCCTCCGCGCACCGGGGACCGTGACATGTTTCTCGTAGAGCGATGAGAGCTGGTTTTATTTTTATTTTTATTTTCATTTTATGCACATCATAACGTAATGTGCGCGCGTCATACATTAAATGAATGAACGAACTTTATATTATATTGACTCTTTTTATATTATTCCCTCGTATGTTTCTCGTAGAGCGGTGAGAGTTAGTTTTCATTTTACGACGTGTGTTGTAATAATTAAATAAATGACGGTGTGCGCCGTATGAATAACTACTG